>JADLZL010008277.1:0-43455 GCA_015844335.1 Chrysopogon serrulatus | reverse complement strand
ATCAATTATCATTAAACTTGACATGAAATGAACCAAGCAGAGCATAGGTATAGGGTTTTGATCTAACGAGTTCCACGAAGTTTTGGTGGAATCTATGTTTTGCTGTGTACATACCGGAAAAGCTATCAAAAGTTGATCAATACGACAAAGATAAAAAGTATCTCAAATGATGGATTAAATGCACCATTGCGACTTCATCGAGAGGATCAAAATAGACATATTATTTTACCATATTTGAGTCCCTGATGAAAGATATCGTGACCGGCAAGCGGTACCCCTGGCTATGTATTTATCTAGAAGGTACCGAAGACACCACGCCGAAAGAGGGGGAACGGCCACTGTGCCGATTCTGGGCTCTGCCTGGCCCTGACCTCGTGGGCCCCCGGCCCGCTCGGTGGCCCGGGGCCCAAAGCTGCTCCACCGCCTTAGGGTTTCAATTCGCCCGGCCGCCAAAGCCTGCTTTGATCCAAGGGCTCACGCTCATCCCAATCGCGTTATAAAATGAGGGCGTGACTTCCCTCGAGAGGCATCCCCGAAACCCTAATTCATTATTCGCTGGGATCCGGCCCGAGAGGCGCCCTTGAAAGGATCATACTCATGGAGATCAACACACCCGGGGAGATTAGGGGCTAGACTCTTTAATGTAATAGATTAGCTACTTGAGAGCTAGGGTTGAGAGGCCGCTCGGATCTCATTTGTGGAGCTTTGGAGGTCCGTATATCTTTATATCTTATCTTTGCAACACTTATGCTTTAGTATATTTATCTTCTCTATTTACTTCTATGCCTTATTTGTATGGTTAGTGTAGTTATTGCATCTTAGCATAGGATCTCCTTTGTATTAGGTGCTCTAGTTATCATATGTGGCTAGAGTAGTAATCGATAGTATAGACATGGTGTCTAGGCTATAGGGTTACCCGAGGTTGAGCCCAATTCTTACGGTTAGTTGTGGTAGCCCATAGGGGTGACAGCCTCTATGTGGCCTTCGTATTCCACCACATCGGATTGGTGTCTCGTGGGGCTTTTTGGCGGCCTTCCCCAACTACCTTCTTCCCCCAGCCTTATTCGAGAGTTGGAAAGGTAATTGCTGCTCCAGTGCTATGGTGTGTGCTATACTTACCCATGCATTAGTTACATTCTAGTGTCAACTAGAATTGAACCCGAGTAGTAGAGAAGTACATAGGAACCTTGAACTCTCCCTTAGTCCTCTCAAGTTAGTTGACTATATTATAGGATTCTCCTCTATGTGTGATATTATGCATAACTCTTATTATTTATCACTTACCCCCCTTGGGTTTAGTTGGTATACTAGTTAGTAGATACATGATGGTGAACTATCAATGTCTTTAGCCATTGTTTCCCGTGGGTAAAATATAAATGACAACCCGGTAATGCTCTAGGTAAAATGCTACAATGGTATTTGATCTGCAACGCATGGATACTATTTCTATATTCTAAATGGTTGCATGATTTAATACGACACCTCTTGGTGTTATTCTGGGGATGACAACTTAGCGTTCTAGTAGCGATGCTATGCCCACAAGCATTTTTAGCGTCGTTGCTAGAGATAACATTAAGAGGTGTCAACAAGCATTTTTTGCGCCGTTGCTTGGAAACAATTGGCGTAAAGATTTTGATATTGATCTTGATATCTGCTAACCTAGTCTACCACTAGCTTTAGTAGGATTACCCTTTGTGTTTGTTGAGTTGTGGAATAAGCGGGAAATCAATGGTTCAACATTTTAGCGAATTTCCACAATAACAAGACAAGGGAGATATTAAAGAATCCGGGTGCCCGAACATTCATGATTCATCAACATTGGAACCATGCCATCTCACGGTATGTATAGACTTGTATATATTATTCTAACCCCTGTAGATTGGAGAAAAGATTCTTCATCACAAGAATTCAAATGATATCACGTGTGACAACAAGGACGCCGCACAACTCACGAATTCTATTGTGAGTCATAGTAAGTATGATCAAGAAAGGTGAGATAGTCTTGCTCATGGACTCTAAACTTAATGAGTAGTTATAATGTTGCATATGATTTGCATGTTTGCTTTGAACAATCCATGCATCCACTCTATCTCATATCAAATTCATAGCATGTTTAGTTCCTTGCACACATGCATAGCACTTGCATCTCTACTTAAAAAAAAATAATAATAAAAAACTATTCTCACCATACATGATCATGCTTTCATCTCTGTTTGAGTAAATCACTATGTGCTCGCATGCTACCTTTGTTTGCTATAGTATGCTTTAGTTTGGAACTACTACTGACACTCGTTAGCGTCAACTTTTACTAGGGCTTTTTACCCGAATGAAAACAAGAAAACACACTAGTCTAGGGTTTTATCTGATAATTTCCATGAGTTTTGCATATTCTATATTTTCCAGGGTGGTTTTCAGAAAAGCTAAAAAAGAGGGATTCTAGTGCATATTTACCACGAAACTTATCCGCCACGGAAATATCACAAACGGGATGTGGGAAGGATCCAGAAGACACCGGAAGCAACTGGGGCCAAGACCCCGCCAGTGGGGGCCTGACGGCCCCACCCCTGGCCGGCCCCCCGGCTAGGGTTTGCCTCTCCCTTCGGAAGCTTCCTCCACCGCCTCCCGATGCATCTCGGCCATTGGTTACGCCGGGTTTGATCCTGCGGCGCACGCCGATCCCACCGGGCTATAAATAAAGGGGCGCCCCCCCCTCCCTGGGAGGCATCAAGTCATTTGGAGATCAATCCATCAAGAGCCTTCTCTAGTTCATTAGAGCCTCTCTAGTTCATAGCTTTAGCCTAGTTAGATTAGAAGTAGAAGAGTTCTAGTTCTTTAGCGGGATCCGGAGCCCCCAGGCGTCTATCCGAGCGGAGTTCGGTATAGTTCTAGTACTTTGCTCTTATTGTATTCAATATTATGATTCAGGCAACATTGTTCTTAATCTCTTATATATTCTTAATTGCAATAGTCATTGTCTACTTTGATTATATGTCTAGGATAGTTGGTTTGATCTTATTGAATTCATGTAATTGCGTTTACGTTTACCCAAGCGGCACTGGGTAGATGGTAGATAAAATGTAGACGTGGTATCTAGATATCTTGTTTATCTGCGAGTGCACCCCGACGTGTCGGGGCGTGTGGTAGTCCACGCAGTGACACTTGCGTTGGTTCCTCTCAGAGTCCACCCTCCGCATTAGGACTAGCATGGGCACGGGCCACGAAGGAGGTGACCCTTGTGTCTTAATACCCTCATTAGTTGATGCCTCTTTACATGTGATTATGATGTAGAATTAACTTAACAATGATTGCTAAATGTAATTACACTAATTAGAGTTATTCATTGACGTAGTTATTGAATTACCTTAGTATTTATTCCTCGAAGTTTATCCATTGGCTAGCTATTACTATGACTAGAAGAGCTCGATGTTTATCTATTTATGATGACTCGATCATTATTATCTATTATATATCTTTTATCACGTGACTTATCCCTCGTTATGAGTAGGATTCTAGTTATGGTTTATCTTTCACATTAATAGTGTAAGTTATAGTTATAAGTCCTACATATAGACCTTCCCAGTGGTATAAATATAAATCGACAACCCGGTAGACTTCCCTAGGTAAAATGCTAAAATCGGTATAATTATCTGGTCCGCTTGCGTAACCGATCTTAGTTTATATTCTTATCTTTATATTATCTTTTATTTCTACCTAGTCATATTGAATACATATAAATCTATAGTTATTTCTTAAGCAATATGATTAAGGATGACAACTTAATTCATGCTTAGGAATGATAGTGATAAATAGGTGGCTAGTTGCTAATGACAAGTTAATTATATACCGACCATTTCTGACGTTGTTGCTAGGGGTAGGATTTATCTCTGCTTTTTAGTAGTGACGTTAGAAATGCCAACAGCCAACATACTCGACATACTTCTATAGGTTTTTTTAAATTAAGCGTGGTGCTTAGGTTAAAATGCCTTCTTTAGTCAAATTAGACATGGAGTCTAGTTTGATTATTGAACTAAGGAGTGCTTGTTAGACATAGGTTATATTTATTGGACTAACCCCTGCAGAAAAGCTCACAAATACAATCTGGATAAGTCTTGAGATGAACTCACATCGAGATGAATCAAGGCTTATGATGAAGTCCAATAGCTTTGCGCAAAAGAACAACTCATCATTCATAGAAGAACCGTAAGTATCAAAGTTTATCTTTTGCTATAAAGTTACCTTTGCCTTGAACCATGTAAGAATGCAAAGAAATAAATACAAACACGATAAATAAAATCTATGCTAAAAGTGATCCCGAAACCATCTTTTCATTAGCGTAGATAAAAATGGACAACAACCCATATTTTAAATTTGTTGCAATCCTTCGGGTATGTGTCCATTAACATCCTTGCGAAAAAGAAAGAATAAATGTCTGTTCATGGTTTGAAACAAAAAGGAAGGATAACAAGTGTATAGAAAGGACCAAGATAGAAAGAAATCAATGTGAGAACACTTCAACACTTTCTACACTTCACCATGATAGTGGACCAATCACCCTACAAGACAAAAGGGACCTCCAGGCCAGTAAGAGTAGATTAACAGCTCATTCCATTGGCCAGTCAACCAACCCTTTGGGCTCTGCCGCAGTTCACCATCCCAAGCATGTTTGCATACAAGTCAAAGGAACAGAAGGCAAGTTTGTGGTTGGCTAAGGAATATGACATGGATCATTGAGATAGAATTAGAGTGACCCTGACTCTATGTCTTCAAGTGAGGAAAGCGATGACAAGCAGGATGCAACTTTCTCTATATGGGCCAAACTCATGCCTGCTCTCATCATCATCTTTGAAGACACTCAAATGCTGACAAAGAAAGACCGGGATGACAAGATCCCACTACGTCACAATTGTGCATCCCTCAGATCAATAAACATTAGTCATCAATGGTGGTATGTCGATGGTGTCTCCAAAGACCTGTAAGCAATCATGGACATAGAATGACACAAATAAGTCATTGGAGATGAAGCTCCCATGTAGAGTACCAATAGAGTTCTTTTCGTGACCATCAAGATAGCTGGTGTATCATCAAAGAAGAATAAACTTTTCACCCGCTATTAGAAGACAAAGAAAAGGAGGAACTCAAGTTTGCAGCTCCAATAGACATCAACTCATCAACCCAAAATCAGTGAAGATCAAAAAAGGTTGATAGAAGAAAATGCAACCGTTGCGTTCTCATCTCCTGGATCAGATGGTGAAAAATAGGTCAAGGTGAATATTGTCAACGAGGAGCCTCGATCAACGAAAACACTAAAGGAATCAACCTCAAAAGAACAAGATGGATGAACAAGGAGGATGAACCTGTCCAACCAATATCAAGTCCAAGATCCTAATAAGTTGGCTCGAGAAGGTATAATCATCCAGTCCTTCATCTCCATCATCAAATGAGGCACTTATCCAAGAAACCTACAAAGGAGAAGTCTGGTTCGGCAGACTTAAAACCACTGAACCCTCGCCGAAAGGTAAGCCGGTAGTTATCCATATTTACTTTCTTGCAATGCATCAATTATTGTTTAGCATGTTTACTCTTCTGTACTAGCACTGCATTAAAAAAGGAAAAAAAATAATACATCCATTTTGCATCTAAATACTTAAAGCCCCATGAGGCATCCCTATAGTGCAAACTAAAGGAGTGTTCACTGTGGTGGCCTAAAAATAAAATAAAAAGTAGCATGCATATTTTCTTTCTATTCAACAAAAAAATCCAAAAATAATTATTGAGCATCTTGTGGCACTGTATGAACTGTAACAACCTTTAAAAACCTCTCACAACAACCAATCCACGAAATGGCTAACCACTAACTGCTTATCTTAACCTGTTCCACGAGTTTTGGTGTTTTGTGAGATGTTTGCTGTAGGATGACTCTAAGAGCTAGTCCACCTAGGAACCATCATCTACATCACTCGAGGTACACCTTTCCTACACACAGCTAATCACTGTGTGGGGGAAGCAACTTCTTGTTGGATGAGAATTGAGGTTCCTGGCTACATCAGCTCTTGCAAGCATGAGCTCCATCGAAAGGACTGCTCAGCTTCAATGCTCAACCACGACAACAACCAGCTTGGGGGAAGGCATCCCCTAGGTACCCAGGTAAGTGTACCTACGCGATTATTGAGCCAGTCATAAAAATGAAAAAATACCAAAAATATGTGGACACATGAAGGTCCATGCTTTTTAGAGTCCTTAGAGTCTTTTGAGTTTTAGTATGAGTCTTGAAAAAATAAAAAAACCAAATAAAAATGTTTGTCAATAAAAAGGAAGCTCTTGAGATGATCCGAAATGATGATAAACTGCTCATTACAACACCTCTGAAATACCTAGAGTTTAGACAAAAGTTTTTCCAAGTTTTAGCTTCAACCTGTTTTGACATGAGAATTTGCTCTGAGCCTGAAACTTGTGGGTTGCATATGGTTGAACTAAGTCTAGGTACCTGATTGATAAGATTGAGAAAATCTGAGTTGCTATCTATCTTGTTCTAAGTGGCACTAGAGTTCTGGAGATTTACCTTTTGAAAAATGCAAAACATATGATGAGTTCCTATATGACAAAGCTTACATTCCCACCAGAGCCAAACATGATGAGATAGGCTAGTTAAACTTTCACATATATGCTGCTTGTCTTGCATTGAGTTTTGTCAACCGTTGTGACCCTGGTGAGAAATTTGTCATGCTCTTGAATCAAGATCCACCTCCATATGCACTACTCTACACTACAGTAGGCGCAACCACATACCATTCCACTTACATCCATTCCAAAAAATTGTTTTTCTCCTACACCGGGAAAGAACACCAAAAATATTCTATTAGGTTAGCCACCCAATAAATGCTCCATGTTCCTGTTGTTATCTCTCCACATCCATCAATGCCAAAAGGAGTGCTATGAGCTATGCAAAAAGATATTTAAAAATAAAAAAATAAGAGAGAAAAGGGGAGAAGAAAAGAAAGATGGACAAGTGTCCCATTGCAAAATAATGGGTATGTAGATGCTCAACTCCCTGAGAAAAAGAAAAAGAAAAAAGATAGCTCATAACCTCTGGCCAGTTTTTCATTGTTCGAAAGGAGAGAGAAGCATCTAAGGAGCTGAGTAGAATTAGGTTCCACCATATATCCACCATATCCATCCACCCATATACATCTTGATTCGATTGCATGACTCGTTTCTCCATGGATCCATTGTTTGACTTAACAACACATGCATTGCAAGTCTGCTCTTTCAGTTTTCTCTTTACCTATGAGCTCCACATAAGCTTTAGCTATAGGATGAAAAGAAAGACAATCATCATCACTGCCTTGGTGAGAATCCACAAATACCACATACATTGAGAGACTTGAGAGTGTCATACATAGGAAGCTCTGAGTTTTATTTGAAATCCTCTAAAACCTCCAGAATGATAGTTAAGCGAAGAGCTTGAGACATAGTGCTTGGGTGGAATCTTTCTGTCTGTCAAGTACTCAAGGCCTAAGGAAGAGCTGATAAGCCCCATAGTCAAAGGTAACATTAGTAAGTTTGAAAGTTAGCTCGGTTATTGCTTAAGCGTGGAGGAGAATTTTTGTCTGAATGCAGGTATACTTTTGAGGAGTTACTTCGAGGTTGTGATAATGCTCTAAGAATTACGAACATCTATATCTGTTTCTAAGTTTAGCTTTGCTAAGGGACTAGCAAAGGTTAAGCTTGGGGGAACTTGTTGACGGTCACTGATGTCAATTATAACTCATCAATTATCATTAAACTTGACATGAAATGAACCGCAGAGCATCGGTATAGGGTTTTGATCTAACGAGTTCCACGAGTTTTGGTGAATCTATGTTTCTACAGGTACATACTGGAAAAGCTATCGAAGTTGATCAATACGACAGTATAAAAGTATCTCAAATGATAGATTAGAATGCACCATTGCGATGGGCTCGTCGAGAGGATCAAAACGGACATATTATTTACCATATTTGGAGTCCCGGATGAAAAGATATCGCACCTGCAAGCGGCACCTACACAGGAAGGATCTAGAAGGTACCAGAAGACACCATGCCGAAGCGGAGGGGGAACGGCCACCAGGCCAGACCGGCCGGTCTGGGCCTGGACCGGCCGGTCTGGGCCCTGGCCCGTTCGTGGCCCGCTTTGCCCAGGTTGCTCCACCGCCTTAGGGTTTCAATCTCAACCGTCCGCCAAAGTCGGTTTGATCCAAGGGCTCACGTTCATCCCACCGGGCTATAAAAGGAGGGCAGGACCCCCCTGGGGGAGGCATCCCCTGAACCCTAATTCATTATTCGTTGGGATCCATTCGAGAGGCGTCCCTTGAAAGGATCATACTCTCATGGAGATCAACACACCAGGGAGATTAGGGCTAGACTCTTTAATGTAATAGATTAGCTACTTGAGAGCTAGGGTTGAGAGGCTTCGTTCCGGATCTCGCTGTGGAACTTTAGAGGTCTGGTATATCTTTGTATTTTATCTTTGCAACACTTATGCTTTAGTATATTTATCTTCTCTATTTACTTCTATGCATTATTTGTATGGTTAGTGTAGTTATTGCATCTTAGCATAGGATCTCCGCCTGTATTAGGTGCTCTAGTTATCATATGTGTCTAGAGTAGTAATCGATAGTGTAGACATGGTGTCTGGGCTATAGGTTACCTGAGGTTGCGCCCAATTCTTACGGTTAGTTGTGGTAGCCCATAGGGGTGACAGCTCTATGTGGCCTTCGTATTCCACCACGTCGGGATTGGTGTTTTAGTAGGGCTTTTGGCAGCCTTCCCCAACTACCTTCTTCCCCCGGTCTTATTCGAGAGTTGGAAAGGTATGCTGTCCCGGCGTGCTATGGTGTGTGCTATACTTACCCATGCATTAGTTACATTCTAGTGTCAACTAGAATAGAACCCGAGTAGTAGAGAAGTACATAGGAACCTTCAACTCTCCCTTAGTCCTCTCAAGTTAGTTGACTATATTATAGGATTCTCCTCTGTGTGTGATATTGTGTATAACTCTTATCATTTATCACTTACCCCTGCTTAGGTTTAGTTGGTATACTAGTTAGTAGATACATGATGGTGAACTATCAATGTCTTTAGCCATTGTTTCCTAGTGGTAAAATATAAATGACAACCTGGTAATACTCTAGGTAAAATGCTACAATGGTATTTGTTCTGTGCGCTTGCGAATACTATTTCTATATTCTAAATGGTTGCATGATTTAATACCATACCTCTTGGTGTTATTGCTGGAGATGACAACTTAGCGTTCTAGTAGCGATGCTATGCCCACAAGCATTTTTAGCGTCGTTGCTAGAGATAACATTAAGAGGTGTCAACAGCCTCCATGGCTAGTGTTGGCTGCGATGTCACGCAGCGTGGCCTCCATGTTGCCTTGACTGCCAAGGAACTGCTGAAACAGCTGCTCTGCGGTCAACGGTGGGGGTGGTGGTGGTGGTAGATCGCCTCTGGGGTTTCCACCATCGCCTCCGTTTCCTTCCGTTGCCACCGTTTCCACCGTTTCCTCCATTTCCGCCCGTTACCACCGCTGCCACCACCGGTGCCTTCATCAACCACATTGCCACTAGCGGTGCGGCGTGTTCCCACCATCTACATTTTTTGGCAACAAGTAATTATTAGGTGATGTTACAACATTGTAAGCGAATGTAATAATCATGCCAATGAATTATTGGAAGAAATAAAATTCATTCAACAACACAAAGGTACAAAGATTCGTTTTTATAATTCATAACATCACTAATTAGATTACTGAATAACATCATCCTTGGCATACAACATCCAAAATTGCCAGCATACATACACTAGAGTTTAGGCGTTCGGGTATCACCACATACATGAAGATCCAACACATGAGTCTCAACATCTCATAAAAGGTTACATGATGACAACAAAAGAAGCAAAAGCGCATCTAAGACTAGCGATGAAGCTACTAGCTTACTCGTGCTCTCTCTCTACGTCCGGACACAGCGTCAAGGATGGCAGCGTCTCTTGCGGTGTGCGGGCGCAGTGCCGGTGGTAGGTCGGCGTCCTCCTCTCCACCATCGCCGGCGACGTCCCCGAGCTCCATCTCTGCAGCTCCAGGCTGGTGGTAGGGGTGGAGCTGGTTGTACAGCTCGTGGTACTCCTCGTGTAGCTGCTCGATGTAGCACTCTCTGTCGAAGAGCGCATGCCCCAGGTGGTGTGCCTCGTACCAGGCTTCATTCCGCTCTCCAACCAAACGTCCCATCATGCGGTCACTGTTCCTTTCGCCTTCCCTCAGGCGATCAACCTGGCCGCGTGGCGGGTGATCTCTCGACCTGCTGTCTCCTCTCTATTCAATGCATGATCCCTGTCAGCTGTGATGTTGTTCAACTGCTCCTCTAACTGCTGGACCCGAGCTGCGTGCCTCCTCTCCATCTTTCTCATATCCTTCTTCATTGCCTTGTTCCAGTCGCTCACCTTGTACATAGCCGCCTGGGTGACATCGTATGTCTGCAATAAGCATACATAGCGCTCATAGCGGCATTGTCGCTATCCTCAATCTTGTCCACTCCAAAGCCGGGCCGGGGACATGTTGGGCGATCAAGCCCCAAACGGTATCCAAGGGATCACCCCTCGGAAAGACTCCAGCCAAAGCTTGTGCCAGACTCAGTGGAAAGGTGTCCATGATGGAGCGCAAGACAAAGAATGCAGCCCTGCTAGCACCCTCCTGAGGTGTGACACCGTTGGCCCTGATGTGCCAACCGGCCCACTCAGAGTCCTCAGCAAGGGGTGGAACTGTCACCTCCACGTGCACCATATCCTCTCCATTGCTGGGCTCCTTAGTGACCCAGGAATAGATAGGTATCTGCCCCTCTGTATAGCCGACGTGGCTAAGCACCCTTCAGAGGAGAGTGGGCATGCCAAACTCCCCTAGAAAGTGGTCCTCTCTGATAACTGTGCAAGGAGCCAACTGACAGCGGGGTACCCTGCCCTCGGTGGACTTGCGCGCAGTATGCTTGGTGCGAGCCATCTGTTGGAAAGTTACCCCAAGGTGAGATAAGTTATTAATTATCAAATTTTATCCAATAGAAATAATCAATTTATCAGGGAAGAATAAATACAATGACATGGGATGAACAAACATGATGTATGCACGTAACTTACGTTCTCACAAACTTAACAAAAATAATTTCTAGCGGTATAAACGGTAGCATACAACGTTCTCTCATAGCGTATAACTAAACGTTCTACACGAAACGCAGTTATGTACCTGCAGAAAATCCACTTCAGCCCATCCCAACAGTATGAATATAATGCATTGCAGGAATGTAAAGATTAAATACTCACATGCACGTGCATTCCCAAATGCACACATATGTAGTACAACTACCCGGTCCTCATCCTCATGACGGCATCGTCTTAACAGACGGCACAACCCACAAGTAAACACCTTGGTAAATACATGGTTTTGACATGTAAGTACTTCCAGCATCACACTAGCACTCTCCTAGATCACCGGTTAAACGATCATGCTCTCACAACTCACACTTTCCGAGGCGTAGAGGCTTTTGAACCATACATTACCATTCAAGCAAATGGCACCCATACAATTACCTTGCTGCATGGGCAACAGTGAAAAGAAAATATGATGCAAGCCTCCAAGTCAGTACTTAAATAGCCACCTAGTGTCCTTAATTGGGCATAAAGGATATGACCACTGGCACACTCTTAATTTTGCAATAAGATTTTCTCAAAAGACTTATAGATCTATAAGTTAAAAACATTCAGTTTGAAACTAAATTCTTTTGTTTTAAATACACATGTGAACAATGTCGCTAAACCTTGCTCGATGCCGCCGAGCAATGAGAACCGCCCAATTTATAAAAGCATAAGTGCAAAACTACTCACCACGCAAGCGATTAGCACACTTAAGCCTTTATAAACCCGGTAGTCTAGAAATCTCGAAGGATTTCAAACCAAACATCATCAACCATGATCGTACAAGTTTAGCGTCACCATTCACACGTTACAACAATTCACAAATAGTTCAATAATATCAGAGTGCGGAATTAAAAGTTATTACAAGCCAAGTCTCAAATTCAAGTAGCGAAAACAAAGTAGTTTTAAAAGCTCAACCCACACACACACTTAAAGTTTAATACAGTGCCAGCTGATGATCAATCCACAAAAGCAAGTGGGGAGAATAGTAAGAACGACCATGCCCTTTGGTACTTTAATCCACTGGATATAAGCAGGTCTCACAATACCCGTGGTAGGTATGGCCATCTCATGAAAAACAACAAGCGGGACAAACCCCCGAGTACGAGAAGGTACTCAGCTAGACTTACCCGTTTGACTTAAAATAAAAGACTCCAAGGAATATGACAGGCTTTATCAGGGGATAGCTCGACTCATTTGCGGAAAAGCAGTGATAACCATTTTATAGTGACAGCTCAGCTTAATCATTCCTATTTATGCTAGGTGAACACCTACACTATGCATCATTATAGTATATTAATCATGATTAAGCAATCAAGTAGTGTCCATAATCATAACAGCTTAATTCATCATCATCATTAACCACGTTCCATAATCAATACTACGATGGCGTAGCTCAAGTCAAGTGTTCACTGTCCAGGAACGATGGCGATTCGAATTGATTACTACTGAGCTCAGGGGGTATTCCTCACACAAACCACACTTACGCGTGAAGTGAGCTACAGGTCACCGTGGCACATATCCGGGAAGAAACGCGGATTCGACCGGAACCACCGTACCCAGGGGCCGCCCAACTGCCTTAGCCAGCCATGCTGGACCTCGGACTTACTCTTCGCGCCCCCGTGGTCCCCCATCCATCTCCAATACAGTGCGAATGGATCGAGAGCCGGCCTAAATAGTGTTAGGCTTCGCGGTCAGAACAACTTATCCGACCAGCTAAGTGCGAGGCATGCGTTCAACATGACTCGAGGGACGCGCAACGGCACGGTCCTTAATCAACACAGACGGAATCACTATGGTCCAAAACCCCATAAGACTCCGCCTGGTCTCCAATTATCATATTATAACCAATAACCAGATGATATCAACATAAAGCTTTTCCTTCATTCATAAGTAACCACCTAGGCTTACGGATGACAGAAAATCACCCAACTTTTACCGTCTAAGCAAGCTAGGCAATAAACTCGCCCTAAACTAGCAGGGTAATTCAAGGCAGGATAATTCAAGGGTAATCAAGGATATAATGCAGCAACGGTTGCACACAACTTCTATACTTAATGCATCAATCATAAAGCATAATTAGACTGTTAGAAAGTATAGGTAAAGAAATGCTCCTGCTTGCCTTGCTCAAAGACGCCGGGCGCGGTGATTCGGGCACTCGGGCGGAGTCTTCCTCTCCCCTCCTGCTCCTCCTCGGGATCCTCCGGGCTTGCTCCTCTGCTGGATTCTCCTCGTCTTTGGGAAGCTAGGGGGCCCTCCTGCGAACTTGTATGATGCGATGCACGTATAAGCATAAAGAATGCATAGGTGCGATGCTCATGAATAAGGATGATTAACAGTTTATTGACAGAATAGGTGCATATCTCCTCTCTACTAACAATC
Organism: Chrysopogon serrulatus; assembly: GCA_015844335.1. Classification (NCBI taxonomy): domain Eukaryota; kingdom Viridiplantae; phylum Streptophyta; class Magnoliopsida; order Poales; family Poaceae; genus Chrysopogon; species Chrysopogon serrulatus. The sequence continues at coordinate 29,854 of JADLZL010008277.1, read as the reverse complement.
TATTTCATTTTACTGAGTATGTGCATATCTCTTCTCTAATTACTTAGAGAAGTGCATAAAGAAAGGTGGGTGTATGTATGCACACACAACACATGCATAACAGAGAAATAGCACTACTCATAAATTATACATCACATACTAGCTATGGTACTGCATAACATAACCAGCAAGCATAGCATAATTAAAAGTGCTCCAAAAGCAATATTAAACTTATTAAAACAATTGCCAAAAGAGCTTATCATTTCATGTGAAATTAAAGGCTTGAACTGTGACCTCTGTCTAAACAGTCTAGAAAAATCTACAAAAACTATAGTAGCTACATCATGCTAAAATAGAGCTATGATAAAATTTTCATCACATTTCACTAAGTATAACGGCCTACACAAAAAGATGAAGTAACAAGACAGAAATGCACTTTTAACAACTTTGTACTTGTGAAAAGTATCAAACAATAGATTTCATATTTTTCTTTAGAACTTTTACCATAAGAGCAGTCATCAAAAATTGCCAGTCATATCTCCTCATAATTAATTTACTAAAAATCATTAAATAAAACAGCCAAAAAAGTGCATTTAAATCATATCTCAACATTTTTACACAGAACTGCATGGTATATATTTTTCCTAGAAAGTACATCACATAAAAACCTAACAAAATAAGAATCACATTTTTCTGAGCATATACAATTTACTATGCATTTACACGCATTTCAGCAATTATAGCAAATAAATAATTCTACACGTAAAGTATAACTAAAATTGTATTTCATAATTTTCACGAGATAGATCACATCACTATAAACCTAACAAAATAAATTTCACTCAATTTGGATCACATTTGCCCGAGATATAAATTTAAAAGCATTTAAAGCATTTTTTCGGAAAAGAATAAAAACAATAACCGAACCCCTAGCCGGGTCCATGGACTCGATCCGGTGGACCGAGTCATCGCCACGGGGTCCCCGCAGGTCCACGGCCCCACCTGCCAGTGAGCGAGCAGGGGGCGTGCACCGGCAGCGAGCTCGCCGTCGGCGAGGCCTCGCCGTCGGCGAGGTCTCAGCCAAGCTGGTGGCACTGTCGTGCTCCTCGCAGCGAGGCGCACACGGTGGCACGCGGCGTGTGGGCTGCGGTGCTTCCTGGCTGCGGCGATGATTGCGGCGGCGGGCGGCTCGGCATGGCGGCCGCCTCCAGCGCCGGCCGGCTCCGGTGAGGAGCGCACAAGATGCACGGGTTCAAGGCGAAGCTAGCCCTGGGGTTTTTATTGGCGGATTAGGCCTCGGGGTGCCCTTGACGCGAGAGCATGGTGGCACGGGCGGAGCAAGAGCTCAGGTGAGGCCATGGTGCGGCGATCGATAGGGCTTGCATTGGCTCGATTAAGCTTACGGGCAGCTAGAGCAATGCCTACGGCTTCTATCTTGCCAGCGAGCGAGCGAAGCGAGCTTGATGGAGGGTTGCCGGTGACGGCGAGCCGCCGCCACGGCGAGCTACCGCCGAGTCGGCACCAAAGAAGACGACTCAAATTGAGTCCTCACCTGCGGTTGCGATGGCGATTGGGGCTACGGCGAGGACGCAGCGTGGCAAGGCAAAGCCGGGCGCTCAGCGGCCGAGCGTGGGCGTGGCCGGTGCCCGCGAACGGTGGTGAGGCACCGCGGCGGCGGCACCGCGGTGGGCGCTGGCCGCCGCTTTCTTCTGCGCCAAGGAGAGAGAGAGCAAGGCGAGTGAGTGAGCGGGGCGAGGAGTGTGGAGGCAGCGGGGTGTAGTGCCCCGCCGTGGCGTGCGGCGCCGCGCGCCTGAGCTGGTCGGCCACGACGCCCCTTGCGCGATGGCCTTGGCGCGGGCACCGGCGCGGGCCTGTCGGCCGAGTGGGCCGAAATCGGCCTGCTGTTCGCGCTGAGATTTTTCTCCTTTTTTGAAATTTTGAATCAAATCAAAACCGAGACAAATGCAACTTTTGACCCATTTCAAAGCATCTTCATGAAATATGCCCAAAATGAAAGTTGTAGAGAATTTCAAACTGAACACTTTTCATTTTGGGGTCAAGTCCAAATTTAAAATAGATTTTGAATTATAAATTCATTTTGAATTAAGGGCATTAAAAGAGAATTTTTCAAACTATTTTATTTTTGCTTCAAATTGCACCAAATCCTTTGCAATAAAATTTGTTAAAACATTTCAAAGTGCTTGGGCAAGTGGATCCAAACTTGATCAAGCAAGTGACAAGGTAATTAATTAACTAATTAATCAAGCAAGCAAGTAATTAATTAATTAACAAACAACACATGAAATGATGTGGTGAAACCTAGGGTTTCATGCTTGATGATGATCATGCCATGCTTAGTGATGATTAGAGTTAATTAATTAAGCCCTAATGCATGCTTCACACCTAGGGTGTTACACCCGAGGTGATGGCGTTGGAGCCCGGGGGATGCGGCCGTGTCTTGCATCGCCTTGTTATCACCCGCAAAGACTATGGCATGTTGGTGACCACCTGTGAAACCAATGAGGTATATGAGTAAACCGCTAACTAAGCCAATGCAAAATAAAGCTAGTGAATAAATATATTCTCTACTTTTATCCACACCTATGTTTAGGCTGATGACGAGGAGGTGGTGGTAGATTACTAGGTGATGCCCCAGGAATAATAATGTAGCGCTTGCGCCAACAAATGAATGTCTTCTCTGCTTCTCCTAGAGTCTTCTCTCCATCACCTCCTTCTATCTCAAGCTGCACATTCTTTGAAACCTCGACAACTCTATCCACCAAGACACTAGCATATCCGGGTGGAATAATTGCCCCATGGCATCTTGGTGTCTTCGTAGGGTCGATAGGAGATACAACACCGACAGCCACCATGACTGTGGCAGTCCCCTGTGGAATGTGGCATGTTGTCAGAAATTCAGTGATGTTATCCACTGGAAAGCGTAGCCCCACGTTGTCTTGAATAGTTGGCATCTCCGTGGAAGCGCAACTGCTTTTCAACTGACCGGGGGGCTAATGTTGACTCTTGGCTCTGATGCAGTTTGCCTTTGCATAGAACTTACTGCCATCTACACTTGCCTTTTGATTTCCTCATTCATTCTCTCTTCAAGCGCTTTCTCTCGCTGTATTGCTTCACGTGACTCCATAACCATTTCCTCCAACCTACGCATCCGCTCTGCCTCCTCGTCCTTCTTTCTCTGGCGGCTTCTATAAGTCGGTCTGTCTTTAGAGAAGCCATGCTCCCACGACACCTTCCCATAGCCTCTTGTTCGCCCACCGTGTTCAGCAGTCTCCAGGGCGTATGTCATCTCATCCTTATCTCTGTTTGGCTGCCAGCTGCCACTTCCGCTTCATGCATAACCATGAAGGAAGGTTGTAGATACATAGAGTAACAGGCCAAGTGCTATGACTACTGCTCTGCACTCCATAAGGAATCATACCATCCGTACTTAAGGCGAACCTTAAGTTTCTTGCGTCTTTTGCAAACTCCAGAAATTCCCTATCAATTGCTCTCCACTGGGACCCATTAGCAGGGTGTCTCAACATGTTGTCAAACTTACGGTCTTCTTTGTGCCACCGCAACAACTTTGCATGGTCATTGTTTCTGAAAAGACATTTCAGGCGTGATATTATAGGAGCATACCACATAACCTTGGCAGGAATTTTCTTTCTGGAACGTTCTTCCCCCTCAATATCGCCAGGGTCATCTCGCCTGATCTTATATCGCGATGCTTTACATACGGGGCATTCATCCAAATTCTCGTAGTCCTTGCCACGGTACAAGATACAATCGTTAGGATATGCATGTATCTTCTGGATTTCTAATCCTAAAGGGCAGACAACCTGTTTTGCTTCATACGTAGTAGAGGGCAATTCGTTAGGCTTCGGAAGCATCTTTTTTGGATCTTCAGTAATTGCCCAAATGCCTTATCGGATACACCATTCTGTGCCTTCTATTTTAACAACTCCGGTGTTGTACCTAATTTTTTTACCCATCTTGGGCAGATGGGTATAGTAATTTTTTGTGATCTTCTAACATGCGGTCAAACTTTGTCTTTCTTTTTCACTTTCGCAATCTTTCTGTGTGTCACGAATGAATCACCAAGAGCATTATCTTCAGCAGATGTGCCTTCTGCACCTGCCTCTTCTTCAGCTTCTCCCATTGCTGTATCATCAAAGTCACCGTATTGAGCAATAATGTCGTCAGGCTCTAATTGTTCTTCTTCACCTTCTTCCATCATTATCCCAGTTTCTCCATGCTTGGTCCAACAAATATAGTTTGGCATGAAACCCGACTTCAACAAATATGAGTGAATACTTCTAGAGCTAGAATATTCCTTCAAATTCGACACAAGGCACATGGGTAACATATGAATCCATCCCACTTGTTTTTCTCGGCCACTCTTAAGAAATAATGCACACCATGAATGAATTCTTTGAAGCGGTGATCGGCATTGTACATCCAATGACGTGTCATTGTCTGCATTATATGGCATATTCCACAATTAAATAAAATTAAATACCTCATTTTCTACACAAATAAAATTTAAAATAAAATACCTCAAATGACATATCACATAATCTAGCATGCGTACTAGCAAATAGAAGGTATTATTAATTTCTAAGTTTTTAAACACAAATTAAACTAACAAATAACCTAAAATCTGCTATTCCTTATTTTTCTAAATAAATGAAATTAAAAAACCACAATATAATCTAGTTGTCTAACTAATCCATAAAATGTGGCATGCATAATAGTTATAATTAACTAATTAACATAATTATAAATTATAATATAATGTATTACAAATTTCTAATTATTTATACACAAATTAAACTAATAAATAACCTAAAACTCTCTATTTTTATTTTTTGTAAACAATTTTTTTATTCATACTTAGTTATAATTAAATAATCATTGAAATGTTTTATTCATACTTAGTTATAATTAAATTATAAACTAACACTAGAAGAAATATGTAGATTTATGACAAAGCGTTATAATCATAAATCATGCGTCAAGGTCCATGGTTTGTGACGTTTATATGCTCATAGAATGTCGAGAACATGTTCTCCGACATTCTATGAGCATATAAACGTCACAAACCATGGATCTTGACGCATGATTTATGACGAACGTTGACGAACGTTTTATCATAAATCTACATATTTCTTGTAGTGTAAAGTATTATAAAATGTTAATTTTTAATAAAATAATTATAATAAAAAATAATAAATTTAGTATTGTTCTAACTAAACCATAAAATGTGGTAGACATAATAGTAATAAATGGTGTATACTAATTTTTTTAGGGTAATAATTGTAGTTACCTACATTGAAATATTCAAACGATGAAGTGATTGGAGTTTAAAATAGTGTAGAAATAAAAAAAAAAACCACATATATAACACCACAAAATGACATAAGCTGCTGCTAAAACTTGAGAAGATGAAGCTAGTGACCTCTTAACAAGTCGATGACGGTGTAGAAGTGAAGAAATGAATCAATGGCCGGAGATGTGAGCAAAAACCATGCAAGAACACATGAAGAATAAAGAACAAGTGAGAACTCGGGCTCGGCCGGGGAGAAAAGAATGATTCAAATATGGGGGGGGAGGGGGGAGATTTAATCCCAGACCCTAACACCAACCGAGATTAAAGGCCTATCTTTAGTCCCGGCTGGTGTCACACACCGGGACAAAACCTTTAGTCCCGGTTGGTGACACCAACCGAGACTAAAGATAGGCTTTTAGTCCCGGTTGGTAACACCAATCGGGACTAAAAGTCCCCACTGCACATGTCTGACACCATAGTCGTTGGGCAGGGAACTTTTAGTCCCGGTTGGTGTTACCAACCGGGATTGAAAGTGTTTTTAGTCCTGGGCGCGAGTTTTGCCGAGGCTATTATTCATTGTGGCGAAGTCACCAAAGGCCTGTTCTGTAGTAGTGTGCCCCCTAATGGTGGATATTGTTATTTTTATAATATCATAGAATTTATTTTTATAATATACTCATTTTATATTATAGATATCGTTACTCTTTTTTTGTAAGTTAATCAAACTTATAAAAGTTTGATCATTACGGATTCTAGGAATTGAATTATTCGAACAAACAGAGTATTGTTTTTTCTGCCACAATAGTGTGATTCGATGATATTCATGCAGTGGAAACAATAAACAAGTGTATCATCACCCGACCAGGTAGTTAACTAGTACCACCAACTTGGTGTCATGTTTACTTTGGCATATTAAGCTATGTTAACCTGTCCTCAAGTCCACATCCAATTAATGGCGGACCTGCTCATGCATCAAATGCTGAGGATAATGCGGTTGATGCATGTCATGAAACTTTGGTTGTGAATAAGACACTGCCGAATACAAACATGTTTCCAGACTCTTGTGCTTCTATTGTAAAATACTAGGGGAATATATGATAGGAGAATCCCGTATATGTTTATGCTATTATTGTGGTGGAACACACTAGGCATCTGATTTATATATATTGTCAAACCTCTCACTCCATCATCCACAAACCTGCTCACTCATTCTTTTCTTCATACAAAACCTCCACGGTTCCACAACCAATGGCAGCTTCAGGAAAGAATATCTCTACAGCCGTTCTCCTAATTATCATTGCGGTCAGCGGTACGTACGTGCACATCTGTGATCTGTTGGAAATATGAGTGAATCGTTGTTCTTATCTCTCCTAGCAGCTTATGTCATTTTGACACTGAATTGGTTGGTGCATACAAATTATATTAAAATATGTTGCTTTGATTAATCATTCGGCTAATCATAACCATGTTCTTGAATTGCATGTGCTAGTATGTTCAATGCCTACATGCACGGAGAGTCGGCGTCCACCGGATGTACCTTCTTACACCCTTGGTGCGAGCACCTGAGCGCGAATTATCATGGACCATGCCTTGGCACGGGCGAAGGTGGCTGTGATCGTACATGTAGAGCTGAAAGCCCAGACAATTTTAGCGGTGCTTGTGAACACTATCAATGCTGGTGCTATAGTAGTAAAGGTGCAAATTAGTCATTGTTAGGTGCACCTCTAAACCTCTTTAGTTCAAGTACTAGCAAAACATGCCCGTGCGTTGCAACGGGATATCATTTAGATTTATACATCATGGATGAGATGGACAAAATCAACCTGCTGGCCACGCCAGAGCTATGCAAGGCGGTGACGCCCGAGCTCAGCAAGCGGTGGCTTTGGGCAACAACGTCGCGAGGACTGCGAGGCAGTGATGCCGAAGCGAGCGACCTCCCTGTTCGTCGCTTCCATGGGCTCGGTGAACCAGTACGGAGGCATGGCCTAGCAAGCGGACGACGGCGTGGATGCACGTCGAGCCATGGCAGGAAGCGGCGTGGCGGCATCATGCCACGACAGGAGCTCCTGTGCAGGCGTGCGGCAGCGTCAGGCCTTTTCAGGGCGGAGCTCTCGTGATCGCGGCAGGATCCACTCGACGGCGTCCATGCGGATGGGCTCCCGCGACACGGGCAATTTGTGCGTGCGGCCGTGGTGCCGCCAATACTCCTGTGCAGCCAGCCACCTCTGCGGGACGGCGAGCTCGGACACACCTGATCTGGAGGCAAGGGATAGAACGAAGGTTTCATCTCCAACGCAACCCGCGTGCTTGCGTCTCGACGTTGTCGCTGCTCTGGCTTGACCTTCCTCCGTGTCGGCTCCTTTCGCCTTGTCTTTGGGAGATCCGACATGTTGTTGAGGTGTTCTAGTTATTGATTCAATGGGGATAGTGATGATTTGGGTGCAGTTTATAGGACGATGAGTCGTGGCGAGGGTGAATTCCATATTGGTTCTGCGTTCTGCCGAGAAAATATGGAGGACACGGAAATTACCATATATAAAAATATTAGGAATAAAAAAGAGAATGGTGATGGAAGAATATAAAAGAAAATACTGATGGATCCACCACGGTCTCGTAGTCTCTTTTGCTTTGCTACTCAGGAACGTACATAAAAAAGAAAGAGAAAAGGATATAACTCGTACAAAGGATATGATTCGATACGTCTTGTAATCAGATTATGTATCGATTATTGCTAGATGCGAGCGGTTCTAACTCGTATAACCATAGGCCATATAAATCTGGACGGGAGAAACTCTTAACTATCAGGTAGTCAGTAGGGGGTGGACCAAAAAATGGATGGACAAAAAAAATGAGCTAAAATTTTAACTCTTTATTATTAGGTAGAGATAGAGATAAGGGTACATATATATACCTCATTAGTTGAGGTCTCATGTTCTATGAACTAATAGATTAACCTTCCATTTGATTTTTTATTTTTAATTAATAGATTATCTAATGTGGTTGTAATCGTGATGGGCATAACCAATCAGATATTAATTTTTTAATCAACCATAAATGCGAGTACGTGAGATTTGTTCCCGTATCTTTTATTATTTCTTGAAGAATATTTTTTTCTGTACCTATATATGTAGCCAATCAGATATTATAGCTTTCTATAATCAACCGTTCGATGTGAGTTATAGATGTACACGAGACTTGTTTCCGTACAGGCTTCATGTTCCAATCCGGATACGTCAGTAATACCTGGGCTAGAGTTTTTCTTTTCCTTTTTCGCTTGGAGTTTGGCCGTGAGATCGGTCAAGAGGCTGGACGAAATTGCAGCTGGACGAAAAATTTTGCGAACCAAAAAAAGGTGGCGGAAAGTTTTGCCTCTTTATTATCCGTGCGTTGCAACGGGAGAATATATACGTAGGATAAAAGAATAAGAAAGGATAGGCTAGACAAAACAAAAATTAAGCTCATATTGTTTATTTACGCACAGAACATAGAATAAATAAATAAAAACTTTTTCAATCATAACAGGTTATATGGTGTGATGGTGAATCTTAGATGCTTGTGGTATGGAGACTATTGAGAATTATTATTAGTGATTAATTAGGGATTAATCCAAAGAGCATCTCTTCATCCAAAGGGTGCCTCTTCACCTTCTCTTCCTTTCTCACACTTGTAATCGTTCATATGGGCCTTGTATATATACACAACACTGTTCAATGCAACAGAGATATCATTTGCATCATCTCATTGTCTCTTGCTCTTTTACTTCTAATAATTATGTGTTATTATCATACATGCTTGCTCTCTTGCTCTTTTACTTCTAATAATAATATGTTATTAAGACGAGGATGATGGCTGGCCGAAACACAGTCACCATCAACATCGACAAAGACGTCAACGATTGACTTCACTGTGGTCGTCCTTCACATCGAAAGAAGAATGAACACGAGAGACGGTAACTACCGATATTGTCTTCTTTGATTTTTTACCTCTCTACTACGGTAATGGTCTTAGGACGCCGACGTCAGCTGCGGTTGCACTTGGGCCTGGCATGCGGCGATTGTTATACGCCAAGGCGGCCATGTTGCCCGTGTGCTTGACGGCAGCGCCTGCGGTTGGCAACTCCGCCGGCGGCAGCCTCCACGCCGTGCCCTCGCGCCGCAGCCGGCAGCCCCGTAGCGACCCGGAGGCAGCCTCCGCGAGGGCCTGGTGCCCGCAACTGGTGGGCACGGCCGGCTACTCCGTGGCTTGAGCGACGGCGGCGGCCGAAGAGCTCGTCGTGGTCACACGAAGCGGCGAGGGGCGGCGGCTGGGCACGAGTCAAGCACTCCGAAGTGGAGGCAGTATGTTTCGTGTCCGCTTTGAAGGAAATTTAAGGAATTTTTTTTTCCGATTCCAATTTTTTTTCCGATTCCAAGTCGCAACAATGAACGGGACTCTATCGATGCCGTTCGATCGGACGGCACGGGGCCGTGTGGACCCTGAATCGATCTCTTAGTTGGACGAAAAAAATAGATGGACGAAAAAAGAGGTGGACCAAAAAAATTGGCTGAAAGTTTTGCCTCTTTAGTATTAGGTATTAGGTATAGATATAGATTTATACTACTTCTCCAAAAATTTTAAAAACTAGTATAAATATTTGAACTAATGAGGTTTGGAGGTGCACCTAAAGGTTACCCCTTTGCACCTTATTAATTGCCCCTCTGAGATTGTTGCTGGTGCTAGCGCTCCGATCCAGCCATGATGCAATGATCCCCACCTGGTGCACATTTCTTAAATATGTATATTGTCTGTTCCTGGCTCTTATGTGATGATACATATAAGTGCTTCTTTAATAAACAGGTGTGCCTGCTAGTTAAATATATATTGAATTATCAAAGGAAAGGAATGTAATCTATATATGTATATCTATACCTACCTATGTCTAATAACAAAGTGGCAAAAAATTTTGTAGTACTTTTTGCTGCCTCCTCCTACGTACTCTCGGGTATTCTTGTATTATTTGTTCGATCTAGTATGGATTATATCCTTATTTAGCCTTTTTTTGTTACATTCCGCCGCCGTAGCCATATCCGGTCCGAGTTAGTGTTCTGCCCTGGCCCAAACTTGGTTGACTCATCGGCACGCACAGCTGTGGAAGCACAAGCCCCTGTGCCCCGCCCCCCGCCCAGAGGTCCAATGTGGCCCGCAGACAGGCCCGGTGCGTGCCTTGCTCCTTATTAGCTCGATGACATCATCCTTATATCATGTCTAAATGCAGTGGTTTTGCTCTTTAGGAAAAATAAATCCAGAAATACCATCTAATAAATAGATATAAAGGAATAAAGGTATCCTTAGCCTTCCAACCTAAGATTGATCTTGTAGTGATCTATGACCATGATTACACGGTCCATGGACTAAAGACTCCTTCAAAATAGAGTTTTAAGTATTTTGTTTTCACAAAAAAAAATACGACTGATTTTATACTTAATTTAGATGACAATACAAATAAGTTTTCAGCAAGAACATTCCAAAATGATTTAATATTGATTTTTGTGAGAAGATTGCACATCTGCTCTGCTTCAAGCAGCAATAGTGTTTTTTCCCTATATTACAGGTTTATGCATCATTTATAATTAAAAAAAAAGAGGTACCAAGTAACTAAAATTAAAATATTTCCATGCGTGACTAATTAGTTTGTTTACACCTTTTTTACCAGTTTCCTATCTTCTTCCTCTTTTGATAACATTTACACACATTGATCCCTTTGCTTTATAGGTAAGGAATTATCACACAAGTTTGAACCATTAGTTCTCATGATTGCCAAGGAATTGTTCATTAGCTGGGCAGTCTTTTTTCTGTCGTTATCATAAGTACACGCAGGGAAAATAAGACTTATTCTGCCGGTTTCTTCAGTGACCAAAAATTGTTGGATTTGTGGCTCAAAATAGTTTTTACTTTTCTCAAGCACATATATATACCAATGCATATTGCTATATAATTTGAGCCACCAACATACCATGGATTTTAATTTTTATGTTGAAAACATAAAGGATCCAAATATCATGTTTGGAGCCATAAATAAATCCGAATCTGCCAGCGAGAAAATTGTTAGATGTTGAGCTCGGCTTATGTTTGATGATAGAGTCCTATGGGCCATGGGCCCACCACTCCTGATAGAGTCATGCGATTCATTTCCCACTGACTCGTCCCATCCGATGCCATGCCATAAGAGGGATTCCAAATGATCGCAAAAGGTTTTTTTTGACAATGAACATATATTGATATTGATTAGCAGCAAGAAGCTGCTAAAAGCCTACAAGAGCGTATGCAAACAGAGTTCAGAGCTCCAGGAATGGAGCACTGGAGAGGATGGCCCGTGAAAGAGCAACTGAATAATGGAAGCAGAAGATGAGAAAGCTAGCCTAGCAAGCACATCTGCTGTATTGTTGAGATTCCTACTAATGTTGTAAACTGAAGCTTGTCTGTTGATGACACAATTGTCAAAAATTTGAGTAAATTCCTTCATGCGCCAATAATCAAGGGGATGGTCATGGCTGCGAGCATTGATGAAGTGCACCAGCTGACTGCAATCACATAAAAAGGAAACGCCGGAGAACTTCAGCTGTGAAGCTCCCGCTGCAGCAAAAAGCTAAGGCCGCCGCTTCAGCCATAATGACTGAGAAGGTCTGGGTAAGAACCGCCTTTATATAGATCGTCTGAGCCGGCTGTACCTGCGTATTGACAAATAAAATCCCAATACCTGCTCTTCGAGACTGTTGTATAGGTTGATCAGGGAGTGTGGAGGTATCAACAAAACAGCGAATGCCTAGAATAGCAGCAGGTTCTCTGATAGTGTACCTGTTTAAAGTCATTGTCAAGAGAGTCGTTGTATTACCTTGCCGTGGGGTGAGGGTCACATCTTGGTGCTGAGGCTGAATAGCATGGGCAACAGAGTCTACCGACTGCTGTTGTAGCTAGGCCACCTGCATGGTTAGAAGTTGGGTTAGCAGAAGGACAGCCATAGCAAACGCTTGTGTGGCATTGCCCCCTGCCATACATGGACATTAAAATAAGCTCTAAATATAAATAGATTCCTGCCCCTGACGTAGGATCAGAAACTGAAACACACACATATAACAATAATATTCTATTTTTTTTTCTGAACACAGTAGGGTAATTCGATATTCATGCCGTGGAAACGAGTGTATCAGCCGACATGATAATAAGTTAATGCAACTTGGTGTCTAGCTTGTACTTTAGCATATTAAGCTATGTTAACCTGTCGTCTTTCAGTGTCCACATCCAATGAACAACCTGCTTATCAAATGCACGATGTCATGCTGACAATATATAACGTGGTTGATGTGATGGTACTTTTGGTTGTGAAGAAAACACTGGTGAATACAAACAAGTTTCTGGACTGTCTTGTGCTTGTGTGTTGGAAAACACTAGGGTATCTCAGAATAGACCGGAGAATCTTGTATGTTTATTATTCTACGGTGAAACACACAAGGCATGTGATTTATATATATATTTGTCAGACTTCTCACTCCATCATCCACCAACCTACTCGCTTATTCTTTTCTTCAACGTACAAAAATTTGCACCAACTATGGCACCTTCGGGAAAGAATATCTCTGCTTCTGGGCTCCTAATTGTCATCATGGCCACCGGTATGTATGTGCACACATGTATGCACTGTTGAAAATATAATAAATCTGTTATAAATTGCAAGACATTTTGGTTTTTCTAAATATATTGCTTTTATTGTGTAATCTAGACATAGTATATATCTATCTGCATAACAAATGCAAAGTACCTCAAAAGTCAAACGTCTTATAATTTGTAACCGATGAAGTAAGTGTCTGTCTCACCTAGCAACTTAATTAATACATTGTTTTGATTAATCTTTCAAATAATTATAACCATGTTATTGCATTGCATGTGCTAGTATGTTCAATGCCTACATACACGCAGAGTCGGCATCCATCAGAGCTAATTTATTGCGAGCACCTGAGCGGCACTTATCACGGACCGTGCCTTGGTGAGGACTCCGGTTGCTCTGGTGTATGCAGAGCTGAAAGCCCCGACAACTTTTCCGGTGCCTGTGAACACTATCAATGCTGGTGCTATAGCTGGAAGTGTTGAAAACTGGATCAGGAAACTAGCTGAAACTAGCTCCCTGAGACTGGCCTTGTGCTCCTCTAAGATTGTTTCTGGTGATGGCGCTCCAATCCAGCCATGATGTCATGTGCACAGCCTGACGTGCTTTTCTTTAATAAATATAATAAATTATCCCTTCCTGCTAGCTCTTATGTAATAATACAGCTCTTATGTAATAATATACATACATGTATAGTGCTTTTTTAATAAATAGGAGGGTTACCCCTACTAGCTAAATATAAAGGAGAAGAATGTAATACAAGCATCAAGAAAAAACAAAGAGAAAAAAAAATCATAATAAGGATAGATAACAAAAGGGCAACTAGCCATTACTCAATTAGGGGAAAGTAACATTTCTTTTCTCTATGGAGAACCGAGGGGGGTTTTTTTCTTGAAAGCTACTCGACAGGCATGGCATATGTCAGCTCTTCATCTTCAAAAATCCTTTCATTACTTGTGTATGCCTAGTGGTAACCTACCGGTATTAGCTTACTTGTGTTGCTACAAAAATGAAATTGTTCAGTACATATATATACCAATGCATATTCCTATATGATTTGTCCTACCAACATGTCATGCATGGATTTTGATGACGGAAACAAAAAACGATCCAAATATGATGTTCGGAGACATAAATAGATCTGAACCTACCAGTGAGATAAATAATATTCATAACGTGACGCGCGTGATATAACTTTTGACAGCAGAACCGTAAAATGATGTTACTATCACTGTATCAGGTGCATGGTTTTAAATAGCTGGCACTATGCATATAGCGCCACTAAGCTATTGCTCCTTTTGCCGCTACGCGAGCTACAGTCGCTAAATCGTGCTTTAGCACCACTAAATCTCACTTGGCTATAGCTTTAAAATAGTGCCGTTATTTTAATTTCAGCTACAAGACAATGACAATCTAGCTATGATATACTTAACTTTTTTATGCTAATTTGGTCTTTGGACAATTGAACACTTAGGTTTCATGAATCTGTCAGATACCAGTTCTACCATACATGCTGAGAGGTAGGAATAGAAGGAAGAGGAAGCACGGGTCGAGAGGAAGAAGAGCGAGGAATGATTGGGATTGGTAGGATTCGGATTAGTTCATACATGCCCCTTGTACCAGAGCGCTGCTCTGCTTTTATCCGCACGCAGGCGAAGCGACTACGCCTAATGGTTCCGCTCTGGCCCATAGACGCACGTACTGGGCTTGCGGACTCTCATCCCAGAAGATGCCCTCTCATCTGTAGTCTCCCCAGGACTGCTGACATTCTTCCTCCCTTTGCGGGCTGGTTGCCCCCAAACAGCAGCTCGTGGAACTGCTGGCGCAAAGCTTGCAGATCTTCCCAAATAACCAGTGCAGCAGGAAGTAAAGACCACTTAACCAACCCCTGAACAAATGATGATGTTCCACGCAACACAGTACACTGCTGAAGAATCTTCTCTGGAAATATTTAACTGTAACGCCTGATCAGAAGGCAGTGGAGTGACAGAGGATGGTCGACCTGGAGCGCGCTTCAGCTGCGAGACGTGTACGACTGGATGAATGGATGAAGATTGCGGGAGCTCAAGCTTATAAGCAACCTTGCCCACCCGTGCCAGAATGCGAAAAGTTCCAAAGAACTTGAAACTGAGCTTGGGATTTGCACGAGAAGCGAGAGAAGATTGAACATATGGCTGAATTTTGAGAAACACCCAGTGCCAGAATGCGAAAAGTTCCAAAGAACTTGAAACACTCGCTCTGAGCGATTGGTCTGCATACTTCTTCATGCGTTCCTTAGCACGAACCAAGTGCTGACGGATGAGATCAACCATAGGGTTCCACTCCGTGAGCCAAGTAGACAGATCAGAGACGGGAGTAGCATCAGCAGCAGAGATACCGAAGTGAGTAGGAGCATACCATACAAAACATCAAATGGAGAATGGCCATGAGCTGAATGCCAACTGAAGTGCACGCGTAGACAAAACACCGGAGAAAGGTCTCAAGACATTGATTAACACGTTCACTCTGTCCATCTGATTGCAGATGATAAGCCGAACTGAGACGCAGCTCCACTTGCACCAAGCGAAACAGCTCTTTCCAAAAAATGGCTGGTAGTGCCTTTCCAGACCTAACATCTTTGCTCAGGGATCAGTTCAGCTCCCCCTTCTGGATGACAAGAAATGATTTGATCTTCAAAGGAATTCAGCCAAGCCTCGCTTCTTGCAGAAGGACTTTCAACAAGGAGCTCTCTCTCCTCAATCACAGGGTGAAGCAAAGTCAATCAATTCAGTTTTCTTTATGGATACAAACCCTGGTGTAATCAGCTGTTTGGTGCTCATTTTTTTGTTTCCTTTTTTGTTTCCTGAACTTTTCTCCTTCCCCCACCCCCCCTTCTTTTATGTTTTGTATGTTATATCTTGTAACTTGTTCTCTGGTTCCTTTTAATAAATTAATGTAGGGACTCCGGTCCCTCCAGATCTTTCAAAAAAAAAAAGACCTTGTCCCGATCTGACACAATAGCGGTGAGCAACCCATGTAGTCGATAGACTTGCCACAGAAACACCAACAAGCAACCCGAAGAAGCGGTAAATGGATGCTTCAAATGTAGAAAATGAGCATATTTGGAAAACAAGTCCACAACCACTAAGATGCAATTGAAGCCCCGAGATGTTGGCAGTCCTTCGATGAAATCCATAGATATCACTTGCCAAGCTTGCTCAGTACAGGTAAGGGTTGGAGCAGACCTAGCAATTTCGTGCGGTCAGCCTTAGCTTGATGACAAACTAAGCAGGCTTGAACAAACGAGTAATGCTTTGCTTCATGCCGCACCCGTGCAAATATCTATTTGGCACGGCGATAGGTAACCGGAATCCTAGAGTGTCCGCCCACTATAGAAGCATGTACTTGCATGAATTAGCTGCTGCTGTAAGGCAGAGTCTTGACCGACCCATATACGGTTCTTGAAGCACAACACCCCATTGCGCAGACTAAAATTGGGAATAGCATCAGATGCCAAAGCTAATTTGGTGATCATGGATTGCACATGGCTATCTTGCTGATAAGAATGCAGTATTGCCTGAAGCCAGTCAGGAGTAATAACTGATAGGGCAGCACATTTAGCCAAATGCAAAGGAGACCAAGATAAAGCATCAGCAACATGATTGGCTAAACCTTTGCGATGAACAATCTTGTATTGAAGCCCCAACAGTTTGGTGAACAACTTTGCCATGACATGTGCAGGCATTGCTCAGGCAGCTGCACCAAACTGCGCTGGTCTGTGAAAATCTGAAACTCAGCATGTTGTAAATAGCATCGCCACTGATCCACGGCCATGAGAATTGACATATACTTTTTTTCATAAGTCGAAAGACCTTGAGAACGTGGGCCCAATGCTTTACTCAAGTAAGCTAGAGGATGGCCTTGCTGCATAAGGACAGCCCCAATCCCTGAACCGCCAGCATCATCTCAATAGAGAAGGGTAGGCTGAAATCAGGTAATGAAAGCACCGGAGCAGTTGTCAAAGCTGTCTTCAAACTGTCAAAAGCTTCCTGGTGCAAGGAGGTCCATACAAATATAGAGCCCTTTTTAAGCGGTGAGGTGAGCGGCTTGGCTAAGATCCCAAAGTGTTTGACAAAGTGATGATAATATCCAGCAAGACCTAGAAAATTGCGCAATTCCTTCACCGAAGATGGAGGAGGCCACTTGAGCATGGCTTCAATTTTGGCTGGATCGGTAGCCACACCTTCTGCAGATATAATATGACCGAGATATTTTAGTTGCTGCTGAGTAAACAGGCATTT
Organism: Chrysopogon serrulatus; assembly: GCA_015844335.1. Classification (NCBI taxonomy): domain Eukaryota; kingdom Viridiplantae; phylum Streptophyta; class Magnoliopsida; order Poales; family Poaceae; genus Chrysopogon; species Chrysopogon serrulatus. Next base: position 12,624 of record JADLZL010008277.1, on the reverse strand, counting down.
AGAAAATTTAACTTGCCAATGATCCTTGGTCAGCAGTTGAAAGACAGCTCGAAGATGTTCAAGATGTTCCTCATAGGTCCGACTGAAAACCAAGATATCATCAAAGAAAACTAAGACACACTGCCGAAGTAATGGTGCTAGTGTGGTGTTCATAGCCTTCAGGAAGGTAGCAGGTGCTCCGGACAACCCAAATGCCATCACTCTAAATTCATAGTGTCCTGAGTGAGTTTGGAATGTTGTTTTGTGCCCATCACTAGATTTTAAGAGGATCTGGTGATACCCAGCCGTAAGATCAAGACAGGAAAACCATCGAGCATAAGTAAGCTCATCCAAAAATTCTTCAATTACTGGCACTGGATATTTTGTCTTGACTGTAATTGCATTCAAATGCTGGAAGTCAACACAAAAACGATATGTCCCATCCTTCTTCTTCACGAGCAGTACTAATGAAGAGAAGAGACTGACACTGGGTTGAATGATACCAGATTGAAGCATTTGCTGAACCTGCCATTCGATCTCATCCTTAATGATAGGGGGATAGCGATACGGCCAAATGTTGACCGGTGACACGCCAGGTAATAGGGGAACAGCATGGTCACAATGGCGAGATGGAGGTAACCCCGATGGAACAGCAAGCACAGATTGGAACTCATGCAGCAGCTATTGGATTTCAGGTGGCAAAGCAACCAGGGAAGCATCAGGGACAGAGTCCAAAACTGCAGCCACTCTCACCACTAACCCAACTAGCACCACTGCCTGCAAACCATAGAGCACCACTGTTGACTGCTGAAACAGAACAACAAGCCACCTCTGACGCCAATCAACTTTCATCGGACTATGGGCTTCCAACCAATCCATACCTATGATGACATCAAAGTGTGATAATGGAAACACCTTGAGGTCAAAGTAAAACTGATAACCTTGCACTAACCAACAAGCATTCAGAATCTGAGTGTCACATTGCATTGAGCCACCATCACCCACCTTGACTAGCACTGGTGGATGTTTGGACACCCGGAGCACCGCCGGAGCGCGGCGTCTTGCGTGGGAAAAATATACGCGGGCGTGCCAGTGTACTAAAGTACACAAAATAAAGAACAGGAACAAGTATTTTATTAATCATAAAAATTAACAAATACAAGTCCCAAAGATATGCGCTCCATAGCCTGCTGCGGCGATCTAACTCGAGCGACGTGGTCTTCAATGATTCCTGGAGCCTCGGAAAGCTTCCAGTTAATTACCCCCGTGAACCAGCTCGCGGAGTACCTCCGATTCTGCTGCTGTGGTCATCGTCTTCAATCTTCACTTCACTTCTCCATGCACGGTGTTGGTGTAGATGTAGGTGGCGTCGGCATGATCATGGCCTCGTCGGAATCCATGAGCCGGTTCAACATGGCTATAAGCTGAGCCATGCCCGCCCGTGTCGTTCGCCTCGTCGGTATCGAACGGCACGTGGTGTCTTGCAGTCGCACTTGCATGGTTGGTGTAGATTAGATTGGTTCGGACTTCCTCGGCAACGTCGTCTTAGTACGCCGTGGAACTTGATCTTGTGGAGTTGTAGTAGATGAAGAAGACTTGATCGTCGAGCTTGATCAGCGTAGTAGATGTGGAGCACGGCGCCTAGCTCCTGGCTGCCGTCTGGGTCGTCGACTTGTACGTGGATCAGAGTACGTCACCGTGTCTCCGACGGCGGCCAGCATGACTCCCTTGTTTGCACATGGAAGCATACCCACGTACAGCCTGAACATGCTCGTATACACATGTATCTTGGACGGCCAGCATGACTCCCTTGTTTGCACATGTAAGCATACCCACGTACAGCCTGAACATGCTCGTATACACATGTATCTTGGACTTGCTTCTTGACTTGTAGTAGACGTATGTGTGTATGCATGAACGTGCATGCACAGACACGTACATATTGGCTTGTGTGCTCTTGAACGATATTTGCATCTCCAGGACCTGGTCCAAGTGGCCGGGTTCGAACAGCACGACCTCTACTTCCAAGTCACGGGTACACCGCCGGAGCTCGGCGGCGGCACTCCGTCTCCCTTCGACGCGATGGTTCTCGCAGTCCAGCGCCATCATGATCATCCGGCCGCCGCGTAGCTTTCTTCTCGACTGATCCCGTAACTCTGGCTAATAAGATGCATGCATGCAAGATTGGTAGAACAAAATAACTATTAGATTAATCTCTTACCAGCGGAATACGTCGTGGAAGCCATCTGCTCTTCTTCTTGTTTCGACCAACTAGCTAGCTCCTGAAAAGAGACGTGAAGCAGCCTCCTCGCGGCTCCCTGATCTCCTCGAAGAAGAAGGCCAGGCGTGGATGAACTCTAGCCGGCGGCGTGCACCAAGAGAGGCTAGCAGCTCTTCTCTCGTGTAGATGGATGCAATTGGCTGGTTGCTAATTAGACGGCAACTGGCTTGTTGTGGATTAGCCCCCACGTGAAGGCCAGCTGGCTAGGGCTGCGTCGAGCTCCTGGTAGCACGCGTGCGCCGCCCAGAAGTTGTTGGAGGGCGCAAGATATCCGGCGGCCGGCTTCCTTCGCACGCAAGGACAGATACGTGCTTATCTGCTTGTAGTATATATCTCATGGGACCAGGCGTAATTATCCTGGCCGCATACGTACGTGTTAATTGCTTCTTCCAAGACCAAGCACAAACGACTCTTCCTACGGAGTCCATGACACGTGGGCCGCTCGGCAATTAAAACCTCCGCAGTCCGTAAATTCCGGAAAATTCTAGAATATTCCTGAACACATACCGGGTAACGTCGCGCGCCACGCCGACTTGGTTTAGGTTGGACCGACTGCCTCGTGCAGGCTCTGTTCGAGAAATACGCGACACAATCCAGTGCGTATAACAAGCTGTACAGCCAGCTCCGACAGCGTATGTACAGGTGTACACGTATTATGCATGGCTAGCTGCTAGCTTCTCCTAATTACATAGCATGAGCACGTACACGTTTGTGTAGATGCATAGGACTGTATATATCACGTCGTTAATTTGCTTTCCTTCTGAGCCATTAACCGGCCAATGTTTGCTCATGGTCAAGGCTTCCAGAAGGTTCTAGATCCGGTCGTGCCGGCCCTCTCGCAAGCTCAGCTGACGTATAATCATACGGAGATACGTAATACATGGACCGGCGTATTTTCAAATTATACGGCCGTGCAAGTATCAAGGATTTGCATGTTAGCTAGCTTCTTGTTTCTGTATATCCGGACAGGCTCATATGTACGTACGCATGGCACATGAAGGCTCATGCGATTCGTACTAGCTACTAGCTCTCTCTAGCACAAGTACGTGACAAGCACATACTTTTTTCTATTAATTTATTTACACAATAGCACCCATAAATACAGGCATACATATGTACGTACAGTGGATTTTAATTTCACAAAAAATCCATCAAACAGTGGACTAAAAGAAGACTGACCAACCAAGGCAGCTGCCAAAGATCGACTGACAAAACTGTGCGACCTTCCTGAGTCAACCAATATCAAAACCTCATGGCCCTGCAATAATCTTTGGAACTGAATAAGAGCGACCAGTTGCAGATCCCTTGATAGCAGAGACTGAAAGAGCCAGATACAACTGTGTGTCCACATGATCTTCTGGCAAGGAATCCGATTTTTCCATAGAGTCCTCCTCGAGCCAGCATAAATCCCACACCTCCTGAATGGCATGCACATGAATCTTTTCTGGGCAGCGATGATCCCGAGTCCATTTCTCCACACAGCAAACACATAGCCACGAGCACGACGAGATGACCGTAAAATCACAGTTGGCACCGCGCCCGACCGCATGCCGATCTCACTCTGGCGTCACTGACCTTGCACCATGCTGTCTGCCTAGCCTCGCACCTGCCACATCGCCCGCCTGTGGCCTGCGCTGGCACTGTTGACCCTGCTGCCAACCCTCATGCACGCCTGGCTGCAGATGCGGGGGCTGTTATTAGAGAGGTGAGGGGCAGGGGTAGGGCGAAGTTATGCTTTGCTATTGGGGCCAGCTGACCCAGGTGAATTTGTGCAAACTTGGTGAGAATAACTGTTATGCACTATTCTCAAAAGGCAAAGACCTCAACGTGCATTACACCTGACCCCGGCACCATTTTGGCCTAGCTTTGCCCTGGAGGGGAACCAAAGCTAGGTTGGAGCGAGCGTAGGAGGACGTCGGGTAGGGTAGGGTAGGGAGACAAAGGGAGGGAGGGAGGGAGAGAGCGAGCTAGAGAGAGAGAGTGGGGCGCAGAGGGGTTGTTTGGTAGGCGGAGTTCATGAAGAGTTGCTGGTTAAGACCTGTGGTGAATGCAACATAGGAGTTAATGGGATTCAAACAATTTTTGGATCCGGCTCCCATGTCATTGCTGGGTTATGTAAAAACTTCTCGGTCCAATTTTAACACCGCCCGGTAGTGTCATATGATCTATCAATATAATTGTCGGGCAATTTAAGGAACCGGCAATATATGATACTCCTATTGCATGCCGCATGCCGAGAAGAGAACAGAACAGAACTGAAGAGAGGAGAGGAGAGGAGAGCAGAGAAGAGAAGATGAGAGATCTATTATGATTCAATGTGCCTAATTTACAATGTAGCATCTGTATCTAGGCTAAACAAAGCCAACACGGCACATCCGCATAAGGCGTAGTGGTTGGGAGCTCCTCCGGTTGCAGAAGGCACCTGCCTAGGCTCGACACCCTTCGAGGCCACTAGGTATCGCACCTGGGTTTTTAATCCCCATATTTGTTCCTGAAGATTATGGACGTTTCGCATGGCACCACAATGAGATTATGACTTACCCGACATCTATGAAGCCCTTTGTGGTTTCGGTGTAGCGTGAGTTAGTTGTGTCGAGTTCATACTATGACTTGTAATTAATCAAAGTCAGCTTTGTTACTCTGTCGTAATAGTTTTTCGGGCTTGTGGTTCTGGTGGGAAACACTAGGGAGATTTAATTTAATTTCCAAATATAATTAGGTGTCTACCCGTGACGACAAGGATCGTAGGGCCCTGATGGAGGATCAGAAACTGAAAATGAAACACACATACAACAATTTTGTTTTTTCCAAACACAGTATCAGCGGACAAGGTAGGTTAGTACCAACGTTGGTGTCAGATTTACTTTGGCATATTAAGCTACGCTAACCTGTCCTTGATCAGTCCATATCCAATGGAGGACCTGCTCATCAAAGAATGCTGACGATATCCAATGGAGGACCTGCTCATCAAAGAATGCTGACGATAATGTGGTTGATGGACGTCATCAAACTTTGTTTGTGAAGAAAACACTGCTGAATAGAAGCATGTTTCCGGACTTGTGCTTGTGTTGGAAAACACTAGGCGATCGGATGAATAGGATATGATCGGAGAATTTCGTATATTTATGCTCCTATGGTGGAACACACTAGGCATGTGATTTATATATATACTGCTGGACTTCTCCTCACTCGATTACCCACCAACCTGCTCGCTCATTCTATACTTCAACGTATAAAAACTTCCAAAGAAAATAACCAACACTACGGAAAACCCCCGCTTTGCCGATCGCCCTAGTCTTTGCCGCCGCCAAAGCATGTGCAATCGGCAAAGATCACCTTTGCCGACCACCTGAACTAGCAATCGGCAAAGAAATATTTTAAACCGCCGGTCCGGTGTGAGCTGTCGGCCATTCCTAGCGATCGGCAAAGGTCGTCTTTGCCGACCGCCGGCCAGCCGGCAAAGACCAGCCAGGCAAAGAAAGGTAGGCTGGGGCCGACGGCGCGCCATCGCCGTCCCCTTTGCCGACCGCCCCGCCAAATCCGACGGTCGGCAAAGATGCAAATTTTATTTTTTTTTTTTAATTTTGAATCTAGGTTTTGGACATTCGACGTCGCCACTTGCTCCAAACTTCCTCAAATTTTTTTCATAGCCTCCACATGCGATAACATGACACCTCGAAAAGTTTCATGATTTTGTGAGCTTTTTGCTATATTTCGTTAATTTATTTCGTTTTACGTGAATTTTCCGCCGCATAATCAAACTTTGAACTGCAAGTGCATGAAATAATAAAACTTAGTCATTCAAAAAAATGATATTCATGTTGGAGAGTGCATTTTGAGGCCGTGTCCAGAAACTCACCCAAAATTTTGAAGTCCTTTTCCACGTAACATGACCATCTAGGTGTGGTAGAAGTGCTTTTTAATTATATAAAATCCAAACGAAGTCGGAAAATCATGAAACTTGTCGAGGTGTCATGTTATCACATGTGGAGCCTATGATAAAAATGTCAAAAAGTTTGAAGCAAGTTGCGGCGTCGGATGTCTAAAACCCCGCATATCTCCACATGTGATCACATGCGATCATATGTGGAGATGTCCGGGTTTTAGACATTCGATGTCGCCACTTGCTCCAAACTTCCTCAAATTTTTTTCATAGCCTTCATATGTGATAACATGACACCTAGAAAAGTTTTGTGATTTTGTGAGCTTTTTTTTGCTATATTTCGTTAATTTATTTCGTTTATTTAAATTTTTTACCGCATAATCCAACTTTGAACTACAGTGCATGAAATAATGAAACTTAGCCATTCGAAAAATGATATTCATGTTGGAGACTGTATTTTGAGGCCGTTTCCAGAAACTCACCCAAAATTTTGAAGTCCTTGTCCACGGAACATGACCATCCGTGTGGTAGAAGTGCTTTTTAATTATATAAAATCCAAACGAAGTTGAAAAATCATGAAACTTATCGAGGTGTCATGTTATCACATGTGGAGCCTATGATAAAAATGTTAAAAGTTTGGAGCAAGTTGCGACGTTGGATATCTAAAACCCGCACATCTCCACATGTAATCACAGGGCCATCACATGTGGATATGTCCGGGTTTTGGACATTCGACATCGCCACTTGCTGCAAACTTCCTCAAATTTTTTTCATAGCCTTCACATGTGATTACATGACTCCTCGAGAAGTTTTGTGATTTTTTGAGCTTTTTGCTATATTTCGTTAATTTATTTCGTTTACTTGAATTTTTTCCCAGTATAATCCAACTTTGAACTGCAAGTGCATGAAATAATGAAACTTAGCCATTCAAAAAATGATATTCATGTTGGAGAGTGTATTTTGAGGACGTGTCCGTAAACTCACCAAAAATTTTGAAGTCCTTGTCCACGGAACATGACCATCCGTGTGTGGTAGAAGTGCTTTTTAATTATATAAAATCCAAACGAAGTCGGAAAATCATGAAACTTGTCGAGGTGTCATGTTATCACATGTGGAGCCTATGATAAAAATTTTAAAAAGTCATGCGATCACATATAGAGATGTCGGGGTTTTGGACATTCGACATCGCCACTTGCTCCAAAATTCCTCAAATTTTTTTCATAGCCTCCACATGTGATAACATGACACCTCAAGAAGTTTTGTGATTTTTTGAGCTTTTTTGCTATATTTCGTTAATTTATTTTGTTTACTTGAATTTTCCCGCATAATCCAACTTTGAACCTGCAGTGCATGAAATAATGAAACTTAGTCATTCAAAAAATGATATTCATGTTGGAGAGTGTATTTTGAGGACGTGTCCAGAATTTTGAAGTCCTTGTCCACGGAACATGACCATCCGTGTGTGGTAGTAGTGCTTTTTAATTATATAAAATCCAAACGAAGTCGAAAAATCACGAAACTTGTCGAGGTGTCATGTTATCACATGTGGAGCCTATGATAAAAATTTCAAAAAGTTTAGAGCAAGTTGCGACGTTGGATGCCCAAAACTTCGATTATCTCCACATGTGATCATATGCGATCATATGTGGAGATGTCTAGGTTTTGGACATTCGACATCGCCACTTGCTCCAAACTTCCTCAAATTTTGTTCATCGCCTCCACATATGATAACATGACACCTCAAGAAGTTTTGTGATTTTTTGAGCTTTTTTGCTATATTTTGTTAATTTATTTCGTTTACTTGAATTTGTCCCGCTATATTTCTCTTTGGATGCAGCGGAATAAGCACCGGCATGGAGAGCAAGGAATGCCCTTACATACAGCTGCAAATTGGGTGATAGACATGGCGTTCGATCTCATTCAGATTCGAGCCGCCAAAGCCATAAAGACAGTGGATGCTGTGGTAATGAAATGGGAAACCCCGTCAATGGGATGGTATAAATGTAACACTGATGGAGCATTTTACGAACAGCAGTGGAAGGGGGCAACGGGAGCTGTGATTCAGGATGAGGCAGGGGCTTTTATCAGAGGAGAAGCCAAGTGGTATAACCACTGTCTGAACGCGTTGAGCGTGGAAGCAAATCGCTGCGGGGATGGCACGCATTAGCGATGCGGTGGGTGTCCGTAAGATATGGTTGGAGACAGACTGCCAAGAACTTGTGAAACTATGGGAATCTGGCGACAATCGGAGATCCAGTGTGGGCTCGATCATACGAGAGATCCGGGACCTGAGCAATCTCTTCCAAGATGTTAGATTTTCTTTCATTGGTCGATCCTGTAATCAAGTAGCTCACACCCTAGCAAAACAGGTAACAGAGGACACACAAGTTGGGTGGTGGTCATATGCCCTAGCTTGTGTGCAAAACCTGCTGTCCTTAGACTGTAATCAGGCTCCTATTAATGGATAAATGAAATCCTTGAACGCAAAAAAAAAAATCAACTTTGAACTGCAGGTGCATGACATAATGAAACTTAGCCATTCAAAAAATGATATTCATGTTGGAGAGTGTATCTTGAGGCCGTGTCCATCAACTCAACCAAAATTTTGAAGTGCTTGTCCACGGAACATGACCATCCGGATGTGGTAGAAGTGCTTTTTTAATTATATAAAATCTAAACGAAGTCTAAAAAATCACGAAACTTGTCGAGATGTCATGTTATCACATGTGGAGCCTATGATAAAAATTTCAAAAATTTTAGAGCAAGTTGCGACGTCGGATGTCTAAAACCCAGACATCTCCACATGTGATCAAATGCGATGCACGGATAGGGAAATGAGTGCTAAATTGAAACAAGTTGCATGGGGCTTCCGCAAGTAGGGTCAATGCATTCATCGTTTATGTTGTGAATGGCTATTGCTTTGGCACAAGAAGCTACGAGGAGAGCGGCCCGGCCGAAAGACCACGTGCACGGGGAGTTCGTGACGCCCCAAGCAACGATGGTCTCGACTATTATGGCATAGTGGAAGAAATATAAGAGTTCGAGTTCCCGGGCCCTAAAGCTCTTAAACCAGTGGTATTCAAATGCCATTGGTTTGATCCTAATGTCACGAGAAGAGTCAATGACATTGGGCAAGTCGAAATTTGACAGGATTCCGTCTATAGTGGAGATGATGTCTATATTGTGGCTCAACAGGCCACGCAAGTTTATTATCTCCCATGGGCGTGCCAAAAAGACGAGAGACTTAAGGGTTGGTACCTTGTGCAATTGGTATCGCCAGGCTTAAAGCGCCTGTCCCAAACGATGATAATTACAACTTCAACCCAAAGGCAGATAGCGGAGAGTTCTATCAACCTGAGGGGCTAGAAGGGCGTTTGGAGATAGACATTCTTTCGCTGATGGGCATGGAAGTAGACAACGACATCGATGAGGACGAGGGTGAAGTGGTGCAAGATGCTAAGGACCTAATAATGCTTGAGCGATGGAGGGCTCGGCGCGAAACTAGGTGTTGAGGACGATGGAGGTGGTGAGGAGAATGGAGATGATGAGGACTTAGGTTTTGACAATGTTGATAGTGATGATGACAAAGAGTGATTGTGATGACGGCGGAGGCGATGATGACAATGGTGATAGTGATGATGAGGACTTCGGTTTCTAATTCATGTAATACTATATTGTTCTTATTATTACTTTGCAATTATGTTTCGTTCATTTTGCATATCTGTACAAGTACTTATTGATTATTTGTGCTAATTGGTTTAATCTTTGTCATTGCAGCACAGGACAAAATGCCGGGCGGAGGTAGACGGCGGCGACCGCTACGAAAAGGTCAACTCGGTCTACATGTCTACCGGCGTCGGCGACGACGACGCGGTGGAGCAGCCGCCATTGGTGGAGTTGTCGGCGAGGTCCCGCACACGTCGCTCGTCGACGAGGGAGCTCTTTTCCCGGACAACGACCGGGATGGGGGCGACGAGGATGGGGGCGGCGAGGGGGACAAGGGTGGGGGGGGCCGGGGACGGCCGCTGGCGGGAGCAAGGCGACACCCGGGGGAGACGTCTTCCTTAGGTTCGAGGAAGCCCCAACCTTGGAACACGCGCCTCCCTTCCGCCCCCCTCGTGGCGGCCCGTCGTCCGGTGATTCGACCCGAGGGTCCAAAATAAGTAACCATTCATGTTTTCACAACTTATTCATATGACATGTTAAAATTGAACTTCGACTAACAGTTCTTCTTAATGACTCGTCTGCAAAGAATCGGAAGCTTGTGAGCGAGGGCGCTTCACGCCATATTAATGGCGTGCTAGGCCTCCGTGATTAAGAAGCACTACCCCGGCCTTGTCACCACAGACGGGATCGAAAAGCCGCCCAATAAGTGGTCGGACTTCTACAAGGTCAAGGACGCAGACGAGGTCCCCTTTGCGTCTATGATCAAGACGGAGTTCTAGGTGAGTCTTCATCGCACCACTTTGTCAATACTACACATTCGTTGGACGTCGTTGCAATAATAAAATGATACATGATATCTGTATGCAGGAGTGGTACACGTGTGAGCCGGGGCACGAGGTCGAGGCGTCGCGAGTGTAGGACAAGGTCTGCATAGAGAGACTCAAGGACATGTATTACGAGGCACACCTCCAGGTCCTCATCAACTACCACGCCAAGGTGCTTGGCCGGGCGGCCGAAGCCGGAAGCCAGGGCGATGATCCTCTGGCCCGAAACCGACCTCCCCCCTGGGGAGACCTACATCCGGGTAAGTAGGAAACATTAATTCTGATTCCATTCTGATTCATCTTCTTACTCAACCAAATGCACGTTGTTTAGGTAACTATTCGTCGTTCATTGGTTTTACATATGTAGCTTTCCTTATGCATTGTTTAAACATCGCGGGTGTAATATTGCAGTCCCATTTGGTTTGAGTTATGGGCCCAACAGTGGCCCAAGAGGAGGCCCATCGGCGGCGGTAGGCGGCCCAACAGAGGCCCATCGACGGCGGTTGGAGGCTGTCCAGAGCACTCGGCGCGTCGATAAAGGAGTTTGCCGGCTTCTTTTCGGGACACGGAGATTCCTGGTTTCGAGATGTCCTCCGTTGCCTCCCCGTGATGTTCGCTCCACCCCCTGTTCCTAGCCCTTTAGGAACTCCGGTGAGTTTCTAGCGGTTGTCTATTGTTTTTCGCTTGTGCGACCATCCCGCAGTACTAATGAGATCGCTTCTCCTGCAATGCGACCACGCCGACGGGTTCGAACCCGACTCCACATGGCCATTCTTCGGGCCATGTGTGGCCGGGTTGGGTCTGGTTGGCCCTCGACCACAGTTCTCGTGGGGGCCGGTGGCGTTCCTCCTAGGTCTACGTTAGGAGGGGCCCTCCGGGTGGGCTAGCGACCCCTCCGCCCGCCCAAAGAAATCAGATGCAGGTGCGTGCACACCCGGTAGCGCCACAGTCGATCGTCCCCTCGTGGCCTTCATGGCCGGTGGGAGCTCTTCACACCACGATGGCAATGGGTCGCAGGACGAGTGAGTGGCTCTGTGGTTGTTCTACTTTGTTGGATGTTGGATGTTGGATTTATGCGACTTGTTGGATGTTGGATGTTGGATTAGTGTGACTTGTTGGATGATGGACTTGTTGGACCCCTTTGTTATGGATTATATGTGCTATATATGTGGATTTGTGTTATATATGTGAATTTACATTATATATACATATATGTGATTTGGTTCTTTGTGACACATAAGGCAAAAACAGAAAAAAAAAAAAATTACTTCTTCCAGCTTTTGCCGACCCACGGCGGTCGGCAAAGCCGTGAACTCTCCAAAGATAAGTTGCCATCTTTTGCCGATCGCCTGGTGGCGGTCGGCAAAGGTTTTTACAAAAATCAAAAACGAGAAAATCTTTGCCGACTACAACGTTAGGCGGTCGGCAAAGAATTTTTGTACCAAAAAAAAAAAACCCTTTGCCAATCGCCACCTAGGCGTCGGCAAAACGACACACCGCCATTTGACGACGGTGTGAGTTTCCTTTGCCGATCGCGTAGGTGGGCGCGTAAAAAAGGCTTTGCCGACTCAATCCACATGGCAAAGCGGTAAAGATTTCTTTGTCGACGAATTCTTTGCCACGTGGTCTTTGCCACCGCCATCGTGGAATGCAGTCGGCGGCAAAGCCTTTACCGATCAGATTCTTTGGCCTTTTGCCGATTGCATCTAGCGATCGGCAAAAGTGGGGGGCTCCGTAGTGCAATGCAATGGTGCCTTCACGTAAAAAATCTCTTTACGACCGTGCTCCTAATTATCATGGTGGCCGCCGGTATGTACGCACGCACACATGTCTGAAATGTAGGAAATAATATAAGTTAATAGTCCATGTCTCTCCTAATCGCTTAAGTTTTGGTGTTGAATTAGGTAGTGCATGCAACTTAATATGTTGTTTTCATTAATCTTTTAGTTAATTAACCACGTTCTTGCATCTCGCTAGTATGTCCAATGCCC
>JADLZL010008276.1:0-37507 GCA_015844335.1 Chrysopogon serrulatus | reverse complement strand
TTTGCCCAATCCTAGATTGGTTAGTTTTCGACTCTTTACCTTTATAAGATCTATACTGTCTTCTAATGTCCTTGTTGCTTTTATTACCATGATAAAAATAGATCATAACGCTTACGTAGCGTAAGAACAATCTGGGTATTGTCATATGTAGCGGGTTCTAGCGCACGTTAGAAAGCGTTTAAGACTTTGATGGAATTAAGTATCGATATAGCGGCGGAGATATAAGTTCTTGATTGGTTTTACTCGTAATAGCCTAGTGTTCCTTCTTCATGGACCCACGAGGTGTTGAGTGCCGAACTTGGTTATGCTTCAATTTGTAGATAGCTTTTTGACTTGTTCAAACATGTCTTCTCATGCCATGCTTGGCGTTCGGCAATCCCGATGCTACGGGCTTTGTTTTCATATTAGCCAGTGAATCATATGCATGATTGTGAGACAGCTACAAATAATAATGAGTAAGTAAGTGACTTGAGGCGTATATACGGATGTATCGACGTTCGATTTTGTATTTAACAATCTTTTGTCCCTTGTCGGTTTTGGTCAAGCCGGCCAGCGCTTCAGGATCTCCAAACCGTCAGGGCACCGTTGAAGCTACGCTTTCGGCTGCTGGTGTGGTAAGCACGGTGCGTCGCATTTTGTGTCAACGAGGTGTCGGCGAGGGAACCTAGAGGTTCCTCACCGAGAGACAACGCGGAATACATCCATATGTATTAGGAGAAACAAAATCATGATAGAGTTTTAGAACTCTACTACTGTCAGACTAGGACACAAAGAACTCTGGACTGACACTACGGACTATAAGAGCTGCTAAAGGGTGCCCGTTGTAAACGAGAGCAGAACCAACTACTCGCAATACAATCGAGAACACCCCAACTAGATTAGAGGCATTTGTTACTCGAGAGATACTCAAGGGCTGAACTAGTATAAAAGAAGTCGCTCTCATCACGCGCACCAGCTTGCCAAGTTTCGTTGAATTAGAGCGAAACCAGTCAAAAAGCATCCCTGCATAGCTGTGACAGGCTATCGGGTGATAAGGCTATGCTGCAGCTGGAGGAGGATTTGCAAAAGTATAATTAGGGACAGAGACGGTTAAAGTGTAAAATTACACTTTTGCAAATCCTCCCTCCCTTCTCCGCCCGCGGTTGGTTTACGGAGAGGGGTGGTTTGCCTGTACTTTCCCAACTAGGATACATGTTGACTTGCATGGTTTTTAGAAATTAGTGTTGGGGATGGAGGCATTAAAATATACAAATGATCATATTTAACGATAGCTACTATAGATTATAGTTAGTCAAATTAGATACTTGTTGACTTGTATGGTTTAGAAATTGATTTATTTGGGGATGGATGCATTAAAAATATACAAAGATCATATCTAACGACAACTACTATAGATCTAGCATCTAACGTTTCACTATATAGGCAGGTTTCATTAATGTGCGAGGCTAGATCTGGTAGAAAAATCATAATTTTTTTTCATATATATGAAACTCGATGAAGATAACCTTTATATCAAAATAGTAGAGTTCAATGTGATCTAAAATGTTTTAGTTGAAAACTTTCAAAGTTAAGATGTTTTTATGCCCAAATAGTTAATATAAATTCTTGTCGCAGATTTGAGATAGTAGACAGTGTAGAATGGACACAAAGTCAATATGAATGTGATTGATAAGATCTACAACTTTTTATTTAACAGTATTTTCCATTGAGATTGTTTATGTAACACCCTAGGTGTTAAGCAATAAATAAAACTGTCATGACATCATCTCATGCATCAAGCATCACATTAATAAGTTAAAAATATTACATTATTGGCTCAAGTGTGTTGCAATTGCTTATCCATGTTAAAGCTTCACAAGATTTGATTTTTATTTGTCAACTTAATATCAATTAGGGTTTATAAAAAATATTAATCCAAAACCTGCTTTTGTATGTCAAGTGTGTGGCTAACTAACTAGTATTATCCTAACCAAGTTTTATAAGTCAAATCATTTAAATGAAGATCCAAATTGGAATTGAAATTCAAAATTCAAGATTTGGCTAGAAATGGTTGTGTTGGAAATTGAATTTCAAATTCAATTTTGGAGGCTAATTATGAGCAATTTTGAAAATAAAAATTTCAAACTTTTATTCTATTTCAAAGTACAAACTTTGCAGTGGAGCAATTGGTTGGATCATCACCTGCCTTGATGATTTCTCAAATACTATTTCAAAACTGAAAATATTATTTTCAAAAATATTTAAAGAATTTGGATATGGTCCCAAAAAGCAAAGTTGTAGAAGTCAAAATTTTGGACAACTTTTTATTTTGGAAGATTTTAAGTTAGTAAATGAATTTGGGGTAATTTTAAAAAGAAGAGAGGAAAGGAAGCTGCTACAGTAACCAAGGTGGGAATTTCGTTTTCTCCTCTGCACATGCACGCAGTGCTGCCGGGCGCCCCGCGTGTCCTTCCCGCCCCTTCGCGGAGAAATCGCGTTGCCAACCACACAGGGGGTCTCGCGAAAGCCCCGCCACCTCATCGAACCACCCTTACCCGTGCTACAAGCTGGCTGGCCGCGTCGTCGTCTTTTTCTCCTCCTGCACACACCGCCGTTTTTTGGGCTCACGGCAAAATTCGCGCCCGCCATTCCATAATCATCCTTGAGCTTTTACACTGCTCCGCCATCTCTTTGCGCAACCACAGAGCCCACCTTTATCTCCTATCGTCGTCGGATTTGGTGATGCGGTATTTGTCTTCCTCGTCTCCCGGCTGCGGCGCCGTCGTGGGCTTCCTTTCCTGGTCGAGCCCTACGGTTGCATCGCCAAGCTAATCTTTTTACTCGTCCTAGCTCCACCTTAGTTCACTGATCAAGGTTGACTTGCTTGTTTTCACAGCGCACTTCCAGATGAGCTGGACGCGACGTCATGATCGTGCATTCATGTTGCCGCGACGCCATCACCGCCCGGCCGTGTCTCTCCGTTCGATTCCAACAGCAACCGCCTAGCTAAATGAAGTTGTGGGTGAGCTGCGGAAGCTACCCTAGCTGTTAATTGAACCTTTACCGTTTTATGCTTTCGCCCCGGAGCTTACTCGCCGTGAACTCCGCCGTGCCAACGCCCGCGCCGTGCGGTTGGGCATGCTAGCTAGGATTAGGGTGCTCGGTTTCGGGTTAGTCGGTGTTTTGCGTAATGGAGTTGCGTTGGCCGGAGGTCTTCGAGCGCCGCGGAGTAGCTGCCATCGCCGCCACCATCGAGCCAGCACGCCGCCGTCCACCATGGCCACCACCGGCGTGTGCTCCAGTGCTTGAGGAGCCGAAGTTAGTGGTACCAGCAGGTGCAGGAGAGAGAGAGGAACACGCCGAGGTGTTTCCTGTCGCGGAGACCTCGCCGGGCGACGAGGCACCCGCCGTCAACTGGCCAGCCCCGGCAACGTCTTGGTGCACTGTGCCGCTGACTGAGACCCCGTCTGTTAGCCTCTTTAGCTGGCTGAGCGTGGGTAAGTAAAGGATTTTGATCCTTTTCGATTTTCTGGAAATACATTGTTTTGCTGATTCTTTGGAAAATCATAACTAAATAAATATAAGTGATAAAAATACAAGAAAAAATTGTTCTGTGTTTCTTGTGATGTTATCTATTTAGAAAAAATAGAGTTTGCTATGTTTGGTAAAATTTGTATGAATTAAAATTGCCTCTTTTAATTCATAAATGCTCGGTTCATGATTTTTGCAAAGTCACAATAATAATCCAAAAATTCTAAAAATTTATGGTTAAGATTTATATGATAAAACCTATCTCCACAAAAGTTGTGGCTCTATTTGCAGCAAGTTCACTTTAGGGAATAATTTTTGGGCTTACTAAATGACTGCAAAAATGGTTAATATATAATTAATAACTTTAGGTAAGTTACTAATAAAATATTGAGTGATTTTTGGAATTCAGTGAATACCAAGGATCAGTACACCCTACTGGTCCATGGCAATGTCATGCTTGATTAGTAGTAGTGCTAGCCTCATGTAAAATCATAAAATAATTAATAAAAAGAAAAGAGTTTAATCTAGTGATGCTTGTATTTGGGTTTTGCATGAAGACCATGTACCACCTTAGCCCTTGCTGGTCCATGGCTTGAGTGAATTTGAAGTGTTAACAATAGTGCTCATTTCATGTAATAAATAATTAAAAGCAAGTGTGTAATGTTTAACTACAATTAAATAAGTTGATGTAACTTTCATGAAGGAAAATTACACTCAAGATTAATTAACTTCAATCTTCTTCATTTATCCATTTAAGACCATTTCATATTGCATCTCATCTTTAGCATTTCCATTAGCCGAGCATGCATTCTTTCCTTCGTATAGTTTCAAAAAGTGAATTGGCTATAGTTGATCCCGCTTCCTGAGAAGGGAATCCATCGGAGTCGGTTTGGTTTGATATCCGTGGATCATCGGAGGAGTCTAAACCAACTAACCAAGGCAAGCCCCGAGCATAAAAGATCTTCTCCTTGTGATTTTGAAAATCTACACACTTGTTTTATATTTCATGCATTGCTATGGATTATGAAAGTATACCACTTGATGCATTACCTACCTTGACACTTTATTTACCTTACCTTGATCACCCTGTTGGTCATAATAGGGTAGAAATGCTTAGCCTTGCTTAGAAAATAAAAGCTAGATGATACTTACATCTTTTTATAATGGTTCGCTACTCGAGAACGTGTCCCCGAGTAGATGATGATAATGAATTGAATTAAATTGAGACCGGGCGGGACATGGGTTTATCTCCGATGGAAGCCGAAGCAGGGTTGCCCCGATCGTGCTAGTCCCGCATCGGTTTCGATTAAGGACCGCTCCGATTTAGGCCCATGTGGTTGAGATTTTTTGATGCATCGCCACATACTCTAGTAAGCCTAAGTATCTCGGCTATTCCATTATATAAAATGATAACCATGCACTTGGAGTGGAGAGATGGTGGGAGCATCGTGAACCCACCCGGGAATCTCGGGGGAGATGTCCATCTAAGGCGGTGGCGTTGTGTGTGCTCTCGGGTAGCACGGACCGGTTCATGTATGGAGGATCTAAGAGAATGGTTGATATAAGCAAGACTCGAACCCACGCATATCGTGTGGTTAAGAATCCCAAATTGGTTATAATCTGTTCGAATCATCGTTGCTCCTCGGCTATGCATACTTGACTCGTTGACCACTCATCGTGAGTGTAATGATGAAACATGAGCTAATGATCATGAGATGGATTCATGTAAGAAGGTATATGACTTAGAATGGATGCAAAAAAAAAAAAAAAGATTTGTTAATGTTTGTATTATTAATCGCACTCCATTAAATAAGTTTTAGGTAGGATTATCCAAGTAAGCGCATGATATCATACCAGTGTCACATTTTACCCGGAGGTTTTAAATATCGTATCCACAGGAAAGGCAATTTGTGATGATGACAACGTCTATAGACTTAACCCTACAATTATGCTAGATCATATCAAGAAAAAAGAAATAGCTAATCTACTCTAGTTCGACTCGGTAAACTTTGTATAATATCGCCTTATCGGACAAGTGACTGAATTGGAGAAGAAAAGCAGTAATCTTCCTACCGGACACCTATAAGCCTATCCCGTCCTATCAACGGGAAGTGGACTACGGAGAGATTCAAACGTAGCTATAAAGTCACCTACGAGCTACCACTATCCTACCGATCGGGGGACATTCACAAATAAATCTAGCCTAGGCACCACGCCTACACTACTGAGAAATACTACTTCAACCAAGTAATGACCAAGATCAAAGCCCTCAATATGAGATGTGAACCAAAGAACGAATAAGAACAAGTTGCTTACTTAAATCGAAATGGTAAATACAAAAGTAACTCGAGAACGCTAGCTCATGAGGGGGAGCTGAATCCGAAAGAATACTGACCACGAAGAAGCGCCCGACATGCCGGAACTCCTCCGGAATCTCTACTCCTCTACTCAATCTCTCTCCAATCTCTAAACAAGACTAGATCTAGAAGAACTAGTCTCTCCTAATTGCTACATCTAGATGAACTAGATCTAGATAAACTAGAACTAGATCAACTAGATGGACCCTAACCCTAATTATGTAGAGAATATGAAGCACCGGGGTGTAGAATGCCTCTAGGAGGGGCCTTGGGGCGTCATTATATAGGCGAGGTGGAGTAGGGGGCAAGGAACCGCCACATCGGCGATCCACGTCTCCATCTTGTGTGCACCGTCGGATCAAACCGACCTAAAATCGGCGTAGGGATGCTTTTGATTGGCTTCCAAGGAACCGTGGGAGGAAGACTCTCTAAGGCGGGCGGCCATCGGTGGAATTAGGGCGCCGGCGGCCAGCCCCCACAGGCTCCTTTGCGGGTCCCGCCGCCCGGTGTCTTCTAGACCCTTCCCGAACCTTGTTGGCGGTGTAGTTGCGTCGCGGTTAAGTTTGGTGGTAAATTTGCACTTAAATCCCTCTTTTTTGTCTTTTTCTAGAAAATTCCCTAGAAATTTCATAAATCACCAAAACTCATGGAAATTATCGGTTAAAACCCTAGACTAGTGTGTTTTCATGTTCTCCTTCGGGTTTAAAGTGCTAGTAAAAGTTGACGTTAACGGCCAGTCAACAATAACCCCCAAGCTTACCTTTTGCGGTCCCTTGGCAAACAACCTAGATCTAATTAATAATAATCTTGGATCGGGAGTTGCTACAATACTTTTATTTCTTTTAAGCACACTTACTTTTAAACATAAATTTTCTTCGGTTTAGATAAAACTGCTCTAACTTTCAAACTTACCCATTTTACCTTTAACTATGGAGCTTTACAGCTTTTGCATAAATCTTAAGCAATCGAAAGATAGAACAATCAAGTCAAGCACTATGTCTCAAATTCTTTACAGTACTAATATTACGAAGTTTTATAAATTTTCACAATAAAACTTTTTCTTAATTGTATGACACCCTTAAGTCTCTTATTATATGTGCTATTTATGGATCTTCTTGAGGCATTAATAATGTCATGCCTTCCTACAACCGAGGATCATAGTGGAGCATATAGGAGTGGCAATAACAAGGATGAGCATACTTTCAATTCATATATTATAAAATCAAACAACGGATCCACAGAGAATCGAGGCATTCAATCAAATCAAGATGTGCATGTGTATGGAATTTGGTGGATAGGTGTATATATGGCATTTAGTGGCTAATCCTAATTCTACTTTTGCTCTTTGAAAATTAACTCCCTCCTTAGAACTTAGAACTCTTCGCGGGAAAACATGGGCTATCTTTATTCTCTCTTTCTTTCTCTTTTTTTTATTAATCTGGGAGGCGGGCATCTATGTACCCATTGTTTTAATGCTAGGACACTTGTCCATTTTTTACTCCCCTCTTTCTTCTTCTTTTTTTAATACTTTTGCATAGCCACATGCATCCTTTGAATATAAATAATTGGAGAGATAATGATAAGAATTTAGAGCAATTAAATAGGGGTTGTCCTATAGGGTATATTTTTAGGTGTTTACTCCTAATGTAGAAGAAAAACATTTTTTATGGTGGATCTAGATGAAAGTGGAAATGACTGCGCTTACATCCTAGAGTAGGAGTAATACATATGTGGGTGGAGTGCGTAAGTGATCTTGATTTTAAAAGCATGACAAGACTCTCATAAGGTATACAACAAAGGTTGACTAAACTCAATGTAAAGCAAGCAACATGAATGTGCAAAGGGTTTTCTAACTCTAAATGTATTATATATGGCTTTAGTAGGAATTTAAACTTTGTCATACAAGAGCTCATCATGTAAGATTTTTAGGTTTTTAAAATAAATCTCTAGAACTTAGTAATGCTAGGAATAAGATAAATAGCAGCTTAGACCTTCATATGTCCTATCGATCAATTACCTAGACTTTAGCTCAAGCATATGCCTCCACCAATTTTAGGTTCAGAGTAAATTCTTATATCAAAGTAGTCATGTCCAAAACTTAGGAGAATTCATGGTTGAAAACTAGGCACTTGAAAGGAATTACTGTAGAGCAACTATTCATCATCTCCAAGACAAAATTTTAATATTCTCTAGTTTTTATTTGACTCTAAACTAGATTGACTGTAGACACACTCTATGATCACACCTTAATATATAGATAAGTATTTATTCATGTTTTTATTTGTATTGGACTCATAAGACTCTAAAGACATGACCTTCATGTGCCCATATATTTTTGGTATTTTTTATATTTTCTTATGATACTATTGTGAACCTTCATGTGCTCACATATTTTTTTTAGTATTTTATGACTATATAAAATAGACTCAATAATCGCTTAGGTATAGTTACCTCGATAACTAGGGGATGCTCCTCCCCAAGCTAGATGTTTGCAATACTTGGTGTTGATGATCTTGAGTGAGCTAGCCAAAGAAATGATTCCGGTAGGTGCCACCGATAGACTCTCTTCTTGTCATAATGTTGTTCCTGCATAAGTATACTCCAATAAGAAAACCAAAACTCGAGGCTCGAATTTAATAATAGGTTAGCGGTCAGCCAATAAGTAATTGATTATTCCTTGAGTTGATTTGAATTGACAGATTCTAGCGGATTCTCTTTTTTTAGGATTTTCTAGTTTAATTATGTAGAAATTAAATATGAGTGCATGATATATAGTTATATTATTTTTTTTATGCCCCCACAGAGAATATTCATTCTTGTGGGGCTTAGGTTTTTTCATAATGCAAGAAAGTAAATGTAGGAGCTATTATTATTATTTTTATACCACCACAAAGTAAATATTTATATAGGGTAACCATAAGTTTATTCACGTGGGGTTTTCAGTATTTTATGATATAGTAAATAAAGCAATAAATATTTTTATTTTTTATTTTATTTTAATATTTATGAAGATGAATGTGCTAAGGTAAACTTATTAATGTAGACAGGAATACTAATTAAATAGATAACTACCATATTACCTTATGACAAGGGTACGGAATTTTAAGTTTACCGACAAAACTTCTTCTTCCACTCTTGTGTATCTCTCCATCTTGAAAGATGGAGGTCATGATGGTTGCATACCTCTAGTGATGATGATGTCACCTTTGTTCTTTGATTTGGCCAACAGGTTGAAGTAGAGCTTTAATAGTAGTTGGCAAAGATCTTGCTCATTGTACATGCTCATAGAACTTTCACTTGTAGAATTAATAAATTTTACTCAATATGTTGTCCTGTTTATAAAACCAAGGTAGAGATCAAGTGCATGGGCTCTGGCGGTGGAAAAACACCAACGAGAACCAAATCTATTTCTTTATAACTAAATCTATTTCTTTATTTATTTTTCTCTATTCTTAGGCACATTGAACAAGAGGTGTTACACGAATTGTTTATTTATATCATGAGTGGTAAGATCAAAAGATTGAGCATTTAATATTGCATTTAAATTCACATGGCGTAAAAAAACGAAATTGCTTAACCAATGGAAGGATTGTCTATATAACTTTTCACATGAGTACGACTATCATCTTTCCAAGATCGAATATAATGTTTTTAGCTTGTTTGATTAAGACTGAGATTAAGAGAATGGTGCCATGAACAATCTTAAAAGACAGATCATGTTGAGTTAATCAAAGTTGATCAATTTAAATTATAACTCTAACATGTTTGTGTTTTGATTTAAGTGCAGACAAGTTCAAGAGAAGAGCAGTTGACCAATTACCTTAGAATATTACCTTTGTTATTAGAGCGTGATAGCACTAAGTGATGAAGGGTAAATGACTGGTGGTCCTTCCCCTTGAATCTTGAGTTGTTCATGGACATCTTATCTCCTCTTTTGTATCTATTCTTTTGCCATCTTTTTGCTTCTTTGATCTTTTGACTCTTTTCACTCCGATTATTATTATGTCCGCAATAGATTAATGGACAGCACATACCCGAAGGAGTATATAGATTTTGAACACAGGTTGCTTGTCTAGTATTTTATTTTGTTTTGTCTATGTTAATAAAAAAGATAATATTAATATTGTTTAGCATAAATTATATTTTATATAGACATAGCTCGAGGCAAAGTAACTTGTAGCAGAAGATAAAGTGAATGAATCATTAATGCTCACAGTTCCTCCATCTATGATGAATGAGTTGTGTCTTCTTCTACAAAGTTATTAAATTTCAGCATGTACTGTCTCATCTCTAATTCAAATTTATCTCATAACTTACCCAAATTAATTTTAAAAATTTTCCTACAGGGGTTAGTCCATAAAATATCCAATGTCCACCATAATATATTATTAGTTCAAAAATCAACCTAGACACCACGTCTAATTTGGTTTAAGAAGACGTTTTAACCCAAGCACCATGCTTAATTTAAAAAGCCTTTAGAAATATCTATGCATAAAGTACTTCTAAACCAAAACTTACTAGGGTAGATAAAGGTAACATGAAAGCACTTATAGAGATTTTATTCAGACAGAGATGAAAGAGTGATTATTATTCAACATTTTTAGCATAAATTAAAAAAGATAGAGACAACCATTATTAGCAACATGATTTAAGATTTTTCAAATAAGCCCATTCTCCCAAGCTTGAATTTTGCAAAGTAAATGAGCTTGAGTGGATGTAATTTAAAATTGCATAATGGTTGTTTTGACATACCTGGTGCTGCCATCAATCATTTTCTTACTTGAACCTAGAATGGTTAGTGACAAAAATACCCAAGGAATATTTTGATAATTATAACTATGCTCAATTCACAAGGGTATAACAAAAGGTGCAAGCTCAATTCATCATTTATTTTTTTTTTAAGAGTGGTTATTTTGAAACACAAAGTTGTTTTTAGAAAACCTTCTAATTATTGTACTTCAAGTTGGTGAGGTGGTTTCCTCTAGAACATTAGCCTTTGTGCACCTATATCCAAATTACAACGAGATCTATAATATTTATGGTAAACATATGCATCTACAACTACCCTCTTAATGATTTTATGAACAGGTAAAATAAGGGGGTTGAAGATCTCGTATGTGGTAATATTAGAGAGACCAAAAGATTCAGGGAGGTTTCTCATATGAGCATGGATTTGATAAAGTGTTAATGAGATAATTCCCATGCTCATAGATGTAATCTCCCTTTTAAATTCCAAGGGTGTCTCTTCATGGTTGTCTATAGGCAACAAGTTTATCTCTATTATTTCAGGCCTATGACATTTATTGGATATTTTATTTTCTAGGATTTTCCATGAATTGATACCTCCAAGGTTGGTCTCGTCTAAAGCCTTCTCTAAACTTGGATGAGTTATGTTTATTAAAGGAATTAATTTAAGGTCACCATTTGAATTTAAACCAAGTTTAGATGCTAGTGCTAAAGCTTCATCTTCTTCCATCCGTTCTTTTACAATGGCATATGTATTTCTAGTATGTTTTACGTATTTCTGTCATTGTCGTTGCTCTTCTTGGTTATTCCTATAATCTTTATGACTCCTATTCTTAGGATGTCTTGATAGATTTCTAGGGTTATTATGAAATTTAGTAGAAAGAGCACAAAAAGATTCATTGGGGTCAAAGATAGGTTTAGAGATGGGTTTAAAGACATTTACGGTGGGCATAGAAGGGAAGAAGACAGAATTTATTTCTAAGTGGCTTGGCTCTCCTTCTATGACATCACTTGATATGCCATCCTTGAACTCTTCCCAATGCCTTTTAGAAGGGAAAGGAAGTTGACGACACTTTTTCTAAGATGTTCTTTTAAGAAGATTTGATGTGTATTGGTTTATGAGCATCTTAGCTAACTGGAAGTCTAAATCATCGAAGTGGAATCTTAAAGGTTTAGGATCGATAGCTAAATCTTGAGAATGAAATGATTGTGTTTTAGCTACCAAGACTTCCGTGTTTAGTTCGGGTGATAAGTTATCCCGAATCATATTAATTAGACATAGGCGTAGCTTATAGCCAGGTGTTATGATAGGTTCTATAGATTTTGGTGGCCCAAAGCTTTCACTCATGTCATAAAGACAGATAGAAATAAAATTAAAGACATCCATAAGGATGAACACAAAAATAATGAAGAGAATGGGATAAAACAGGATTGAAGGCATCCATAAGGATGAACACAAAAATAATGAAGAGACTGGGATAAAATAAGAAAAGATAAAAGTATAATACAAGATTAAGCTAGATTAAGTCAAGATCAGCAAACCGTTCCCCGGCAACGGCGCCAAAAATGCTTGTTGGTATTTTTAACTGCACTCCATTAAATAAGTTTTAAGTAGAATTATCCGCAAGCGCACAGATATCATACCAGTGTCACATTTTACCCGGAGGTTTTAAATATCGTATCCACAGGGAACAGTTGTGATGATGACAACGTCTATAGACTTAACCCTACAATTAGGCTAGATCATATCAAGAAAAAGGAAATAGCTAATGTACTCTAGTTCTGACTCTGGTAAACTTTGTATAATATCGTCTTATCGGACAAGTGACCTGAATAGGAAAAGAAACAGAGTAATCTTCTTACCAGACACCTATAAGCCTATCAGTCCTATCAACGGCAAGTGGACTACAGAGGATTCAACGTAGCTATAAAGTCACCTACGCGAGCTACCACTATCCGGCTGATCAGGGGACATTCACAAGTAAATCTAGTCTAGGCACCACGCCTACACTATGAAATACTACTTCAACCAAGTAATGACCAAGATCAAAGCCCTCAATATGAGATGTGAACCAAAGAACGAATAAGAACAAGTTGCTTACTTAAATCAGAATGGTAAATACAAAAGTACCTTAGAACGCAGCTCCAGGCGAGGGAGCTGAATCCAGAAGAATACAGCCACGAAGAAGCGCCGACATGCCGGAACTCCTCCAGAATCTCTACTTCTCTACTCAATCTCTCCAATCTCTAAACAAGACTAGATCTAGAAGAACTAGTCTCTCCTAATTGCTACATCTAGATGAACTAGATCTAGATGAACTAGTCTCTCCAGAAGAATACAGCCACGAAGAAGCGCCGACTTGAACGTTTAGTTATTATGTATAAGATAAAAGTACAAGATAAAGAGAAGCTGACAGCCTCTATTCGTCCTTAGCTCTCACTGCACATTTGTCTCCCTATTTTCTAAGTGGAATAGTGGTAGGGATTTCATCTTAATGGTTCTTTTTCATCCTTTGCAAATGAGCATCAGAGCACGATTTATTGTTTCCAAAATGGTGGTGCTTGAAGCATGGGTATTTTGTAGAGAAGTAGTAAGATGGTTCGACTAGACTTTGCTTAATAGAGGCAGATATTTTTAGGAGCCATCATTGTAAATGGCTAGACTTGTCATAGGTAAACTCCCACCGCTGTTAATTATTTATAGAGGTAGATGAGACCATCACTGTTCCTAGACTTTTATAGAGGTAGACTTCGCGTAATAGAGGTATAGAAATTTTTAGGAACCATTATTGTAAATGGCCAGACATGTCTTAGTAAACTCCAACCTCTATTAATTATTTATAGAGGTGGAGAGGCGGGCATTGTCCCCTACAAGTCGATTAAAAGAGGTGGCACCCATAAGTGGCCCACAACTCTAGAAATTGTTACATAAAAGATAATCCATACCAATGTTTTAGACGCCGATACCATCTAAAGTTTTGTAATTGATAAGTTTTTTATCTGCATCTATTGGAGTCCAAAAAATTATTTTAAGTTCTGAAACTTTAATATTTAAAATTTAGAATTTTCAAACAATCACAGATGTTAACATAGTCTATACTAGTTTTCAATACAGTCTATAGTTTTGTAGTTAACAAGTTTTTTTATTGTAGTTATTTAGAGTTTCAAATATATGTTTTAAGTTCTTAGGTTTTAAAACCTAGAATTTCCGAAAACGTTCAATGGTCTCTTGGTGAATACCAAAGTTATAGTGGTTAGACCATATCTACAAGTTTGTAGTTCACTGGTCTTTTTACTTGAAGTTGTTTAGAGTATTAAATATTTATTTTCAATTTTCATATTTTGGGATCCAAAAAATCTCGAATGGAGACCACGCCCTTTACTAAATGTTCAATGGTCTCTATTGCAGTTGAAACTCTTTTCATTTGAGATCCTTTAGTGGCAAAAATATTTTATAGAAGATTATTAATATGTTGATATATAAAAAGATAGTGCCCTATATAATGTATAATCACAAATAAGTGTGTAGTTCATTGGTAGACTAGTGTTATTGGATAAGCTAAAGATCGTAGATTTCAATCTTTAAAGACACGTAGATTTCAATCTTTAAAGACACTTGAAAATACTTTTGGTCCCTATAAAATTACAATTCTAAATCAATTTGACCATTTTTTTTTAAAAAGAATACCAATATCTATGAAATTAAATAATTATTATTAAATTTTTGAAGAATATATTTTCATAGGTGAAACAGATTAGGAATCATAGGAGTCAAAATGATTTTCTATAAACTCAGTTAAACAGAATATTGAATTCTTTTTTTCGGATGTAGGTTATATTTAAGAAAAACGAAAAAGGCTCTTAAAAGGTACTCCATGAAAAAAGAACGACCTTATATATTTTAGTCAACCGCAAATTATCATAAGTTTTTCTAAATCCATTTATGACTCTAAATACGCATATATGAAACTATATCACATGACAAATTAAATAGCATTGTAGTACCATAAAATTAATATGTTTTAATTTGCTTGAAACTTGATCAAACTTATAACTATTTGACAATTTATTTTGGAATAAAGTTTTAGGCTTGTTCGGTTTGCTCCAATCCGAGAGAATATGAGAGTTTTTTTTTTTTCTCTCCTGCAAGTCGAAATCCCTACCAATTCTCCAATCTTCTCGGGTGAGGGATGAAGCGATCAAGCCCGGCCACCTAACGTGAATAGTGTGTCGGAGGCAGCCTGACTGATGATAAGATGGTGAGTAAATTGAGATGCCAGTGTGCCTTCCACATGCATGTCCGCCGTATGCCCTAGTAGTAAGTACTATAGTATTGCGCGGTGTTTCTCGGAAAGAATCGCTGCTTGCAGGCACCACGCCCAGCAAATAAAACTGTCAGGTTTGTAGACTGTAGTTAAAGCTTTTTGTCCATTTGCCAGCTGGCGACTGGTCGGAGGACACTAGCTCCAACACTTGATTTGTTTAGGTTAATGTGTACTTGTTGCGACCATCAAACAAGCTATGTTAAGGGGCGCCCGCATTAATTGGAAAGCAGGTCATCGGGCAGAGAAAGCCACGTGAGTGGCGCGCTTGTGGTAGGTGAGATCCATCCATGATCTGTCATCGGAACACGTTTGCCCATGGCCATGGCCTTGACCTTAGCTAAGCTAGCGAGCCTCCTCTTGTGGCCTGTGTGCATCGCATCTCATCACTACTGTAGCACAATGGCAGAGGGGCGCATCTTGCTGCCATAGGAGACATGTACATACACGTAGCTAAGTCCTAGACGCACACACTAGCTGCTGCTGCTGCTGCTGCTACTACACACTACACTAATAACACATACTCCATAATGGAGCTGGCTTCTGCAGCTGTGCTATTACCATCTGTGGCGCTGGCGCTGATGGCAATGGCGGTGTTGCAGCTCTCGGCCGCAGCAGCTGCGGCTCCACCACCGGCACCAGCAGCACCAGTTGGGCTGCCCGGCTGCAACACCACCTGCGGCAACGTGAGCGTGCCGTACCCGTTTGGGTTTGGGCCCTCCCACTGCTACTGGCCGGGGCTCAACCTCACCTGCGACACCAGCGACAGCCGCCACTGCTGCTCGGCAACGGCAGCCTCCGGGTCGACGAGATCTCTCTGTGGAATCAAACCGTGCGTGTCATGCGCGCTGGATCCATCATAAACGTAACCGGCGACCTAACCTCACCCGGCTGGAACGCCTCGCTCGACTTCTTCCACGGCTTCAGGGAGCACGGCTACCTGCTGTCGTTCCAGAACGATCTCTTCGTCTCCGGATGCAACGTGATGGCGACGATTTCCGCGGACATCGTCGTTGAGGCAATCCCCGTGATCGTCAGTGGCTGTGCCTCCTTCTGCACCATGGGCCCCGACAGCGGCATCGTCTACGCGGCGGCTGGCGTACAGGACAAGCCCTGCACCGGCACGTCGGGCTGCTGCATGGCGCCCTTCAGTTACAGTGGCGTGCCTGTGCACAATGGCGTACAGGCCAGGTGGCTCCACAATGGCAACCACACCGTGGAGCATAGTATCGTGTACGTCGTGGGCGTGGGTGGTTCGACGAGAAACTGCTGTGGGGCGAATTGAAGGAGGTTATTCCCCTTCTCCTGGATTTCGCGGTCACGCTGGACCTGCCGCCACGCAGACAAGAATGGCGGAGTAACTGCAGCCAAGATGTACACCGCATGGTCTGCAAGAGCGAGCACAGCCAGTGCACAACCCACAGGTCCAAGGCTACGCGTGCCAGTGCGACGAAGGTTACGACGGCAACCCTTACCTCGCCGGCGGGTGCCAAGGTTAGTTTCCACTGTGTGTTCTCTCCGTCCTAAAATAACTTATTTTTTGCATTTGCCTATAAGTAAAGTTTGGCCAAGTTTTTATATCAAAAATACTATAAGCATTATTAAATTTATCATGGAATATATTTATATATATTATACCTATTTGGTATCCTAAATATTGATGTTATAATTTAGTCAAACTCAAAAGTCAATATGACTTAACAATTTAGAAAAAAATCTAAGACATTTGTTAGGACCAAGGAAGTGCAGTCTGATCCATTTGGACACACAAAAAATATTATGCATGTGCATTTATAGGAAATCCTAGCCTTGTCTTTTTTTTACTCAATTTGCTCCATTCATTCATTTATCTCATTCTAAGCCTTTGTCGCAATGGCCAAGGAGGAGAATAAAAACACTCAGTTTACATTTAATCATCGCGGACTGAGCCAATGAGCAGCAAAGGGACAATAAATGCAGCCAAGTGGTAGCCAAGAAACAGCAAAAGAGCAATAAATGTAGGCAAGTCCCAAGATAATCTGAAGGAGATTTTTGAATAAAAGGTTTTTGCTTAGATGAGGGAGATAAATGAACGGAGGAGTATTTTCCTAGAGTTTCAATATATTTTAGAATGAATTTCTATAGTTGTTGTTACATGGTTTGTTCAGCAAAACTTTTCTCCACATCAATAAACTATTAAATTTAATATGTATACGAATATATGGTGATAATAGTATTTAGTTTTCCTTGAATTTAATACTAGTGGATTTTATAGTTAGATTTTAGGGATATTTTATGTTATGTTTTATACATATAGATGTGAGTAATAACTTATTTGCAAATCAAATGGATAACTTAATGTTTGTATTGGTTAGTAGTCAATAAGATCACAACATGCTAGTGAGTAGTGACTGCATATATGGCAAGAAACAGGAAAAGGTGCAAATTAATATTAGTATTTTTTTATTAGTTATGGGCAATATTACATAGTAGTATCTGATGCTATGGAGTATCTCCTATAAAATTGTAACCTCTGCAAGAACACACTGCAAGAGCACATATTGTTGACTAGTGAATTCAACATTTGTATTGCTTAATAGTACTGGTCTTTGCAAACGCTATAAGATGTTGGAAGTCTTACCAGCAAATGTGGGTTTTGTGCTCCAACAGAGTATACATCTTGCTGTGTGGTCACTTGGGCGAGGTTTGCGATTTGAAGATTCATTAAAAAATCATCATTTGCTCAAGTAGTTTTGTAATCAAATTCTAACAACGTTTGACAAATCTTGAAATCAGACTTTATGCCGTTGAAATACATTTTCTAGCCATAGGTGGTTTGAGAAAACTCCCATTGCAACGCACGAGGATATTTACTGGTTTACCATATATGTGAACGTGGCAACATTTACTACATATCTTTAATATATGAGGAAATTTATCATTGGACACTACAAGTGACTGCTCTTTGCTGCTGGACACTAAAGAAGTTAAAATTTGTTGGAGAACACCTTGATTCTTATTTGATTTGTCTCCAGATGTCGACGAGTGCAATTTCTCAAGTGAAAAGAGAGTATGCTTCGGCGGATGCATCAACACGATCGGGTCATATGTTTGCCACTGCCCACAAGGCACTTACGGCGATGCCGGAGTCGAAGGTGGCTGCGTCAGCTATAACTACAACAATGGTCAGTATCAGTAAAACACAGGTAGAGTATACAGACACAACAATAACTCAAGTTGATTTATCTATTCCAGATCCGTGGTTGCCTACGGTGTCACCGGTGCCACCGAGAGGGATGGCCGGCTGCACCACTAGATGCGGAGACGTGATCGTGCCATACCCATTAGGCTTTGGGCCGTCCCACTGCTACTGGCCGGGGTTCAACCTATCCTGCGACACCAGCAGCCACAGTCCTCCGCGGCTACTTTTGGGCAGGGACGGCAACGGCAATGGCACCCTCCAGGTCGTCGACATCTCGTTGCGCAACTCCACAGTGCGCGTCGTGCATCATCAAGGCAGGACCGACAGGACCACCCCCATTAATGGAACATTGGATAACGCTGAGGTTCGCCTCCCAGACATCGGTGAGCCCTATATGCTATCTACAAGGAACGAGTTCATCGTCATCTCCTAGTGTGACTTGTATGCCACCCTCCATAGGGAGCATAGAAATGGCAGCAGCAAAACCGAAAGTATCATCATCAGCCGAGCTGTTTGCAGCTCCATCGCCGATCGTGGTGCTGGTGGGCCGCTGGACCCAACAGATTCCCAGTGCAGGTACTGCTCCAGCCATGCGCCCATCTCTGCAGGCAGCACGCCCAAGAGAGTGGAATTCAAAGCGTTCAAATGGAACGTTAGTCGTGATGGGTGGACGTTCAACAGCCCATTGGCATTGATCTCGGAGGTGGGTTTGGCTGATCAGTGGAACAAGATCTTCAAAATGAATAATCAGAGCATCACTTACATGTCATCTCCCATTGTTCTCCAATGGGGCGTTAAGCAAGACTTGCCAGTGCCGGCTGCTGACGACAACTCAGGGAAGTGCCCAGGGGGCGTCGCAAGATGTCTTTGCAAGAGTGGCAACAGCCACTGCCGACAAGAGAATGGTGGCTTTACGTGCCACTGTTCCGACGGCTACAACGGCAACCCCTATGTCACCGATGGATGCCAAGGTCACTACTGATTTTACTCGACTACATATTCATATCTTTCACTATAGCATGCATGTTTCTCAATGTTTTTGTTCTAGTTTGGGAGGCTTCAACAGTTGTTCATCGTGTTCATTCAATTCACATTGACAACAGATGTGGACGAGTGTAAGATCCTGGAGAAACTCAGTTCATGCTTGGACGGCTACTACTGCAACAATTTGCCCGGAAATTACGAGTGTCGCATCAACAGGTTCTCAAGAGGTGACATTCACTAGATTCCCATTTCTCGATGATGTTTTGGTTGACATTGTCCGTACTAAAATGATCATAATAGTGTATGAGCATGTGCATTTTCAGGTTTAATCATTGGTTTGACACTGGCATGTGCCATGGGGCTCCTTTTGGTTCCAAGTATATTGTTCCTGCTCCGCAAGTTCAATCATTGGTGCATGAGATGATGATGTCTGCAAGTGTCGGTGCTAGAACTGGTGGTCCTAGCGCCAACTAGTAAATTTATGGTGCGTGCTCTCAACTCCGGAAGGTGTGCAAGATGGACACAAGGATTTATACTGGTTCGGGCAAGAGAAGGCCCTACGTCCAGTGAGGGGAGGATGACTTGTATTATCTTGCACAAAGGTGCTTGTAGGTAGGGGTGTACAAGCGGTAGAGAGGGTGCTGGTCATGGGCGCAGCCGCGAGGCGTCACTTCTCCAGTCCTAGCGATGGAGAAGACGTCTGTCCCTGTGTAGCTTGGCGGAGTGGCGATGGACGGCATGTCCGAGCCCTGTAGCTCGCTGTAGCTTTGACTCGCCTCGAGTCCGAGGCTCGGAGGGCCTCGGAGCCTGCTGTCGTACGTGGAGTAGTTGGCACAGGGGAGGACGGTCATCGGGGCAGTCGCTGTCCATCCCGGCTCAAAAAACCGGGGGATCGTTGTTTGATCAAGCGCCCCGCCTCGACTCGACTCAAGACGGAGGAGGATGACACTGGATGACGGCCCTTGGCGTGGTAGTCGGCGCCCCGAGGCCTCGGTGATTTAACCTGTCACAGAAATTAGGCAAAACAGCGCCCCACAGTGGTGGGCATGGCCACCACCGTGAAGGATGACGAAACCCCGAGCGTGCGCGAACAGTGACGGACGCCCCCTTATCCTGCCAAGGGATAGCGTCCACTCGACAATAATCAGAGAGAGGTGGGTGGCGGATATACGCCCCGTCGGAGGCTTGGTTTGACCAGGGAGTGCGGAGCGTCCCGGTCCGGGGGCCTAGGCGCAGGGGCTCGGGCGAAGTCGGAAGGCGGGAGCTCGTCCGAGGCCTCGGCGGGGAGGGCTCCGCGAGGCGGGAAATTAGCGTCCGTCCCGAGGCTCTCGGCGAGGAGGGTTCGGACGAGGCGGAAGGCCGGGCGCCCGCCCGAGGGCTCTGTGGGGAGGGCTTGGGCGAGGCGGAAAGGGAGACCGCCCAGGCCTTGACGGGCCGTGTTTTGTTGTTACGAGGCCTGGTTTTGCGTTTGTTGGGCCCGGTTTATGTGATCTGTCTGGTGGGCCCTAGTTTTGGTACCCGACAGCAAGGTAGCACTGCTCTGTTTGTGCATTAGCATAATAGGATTCGTTAATTTCTTGTGGGAGTAATTATACATGTGCATTATGGTTGTACTCCGTGCGTTGTTTCTCACCATCGCTTTTGTTCTGTTAGCGCGATTTCACTGTATCCGGCCACTCCACCTTTATAAAAGTATAATCTAGATGAGATTGAGTCGGTAAATTGCTTTTCAATTTGTCTTGACTCAATCGTCCCAGTTTACCAGTTGATTCGTACGTACGGCTTCATTTGTAATAACATACTGGACGTCCTGCGAGCAGGTGGCCCCGTTGCCTTCGTGTAAATGAAGGTTGTCAGAACAGAGCATCCGGCTCGATCAAAAACATGTCACTGCTTTCCTATACGTTCACTTGCAATGCGTGTTATACTTGTCAACTGTAACAACCCAGAGACACGTCTAATATACGTACACTTGTCAGTCCCTCGTTTACGTCGGAGCAAACCTCACATGTCATCCACACCACGCCGCCGCCTGCAGGCATTGGGTCTCCACTGACGAGGCCATGGCGTGGTGCCGCACGCCCGCACCCTGGATGCGCGAGGCACCCCAGTGGTTCGTCGACATCGTCGCAGTGAAAGCCCCGCACGTCCGCACCTCGCCTCCGCCCTATAGACTATTGCCCAAAGTCAAGGCTGGGAGGGACCGTCGTGTGTGAGTGAGGTGTTTGGCGCCAGTGGCGGTACAGTCCAGGCATCTTACGCCGTGATGGTGGAGCTCACCCACGATATAAAAAATTCAACGACGACATTTTACAGTCCGGGCATCTTCTCCCTGAAAGTGACACTGCTATATTTTGTATCAGCTTGAGAAAGTAAAAAGTAAGAGAAAAGCACTTAACCTATGAACCAATACGAAGGGGACATCTTCCTCCTCCACGGCCAGGGATCTGCATTGCGAAGGAGTGGTACATTGTTTGGCAACAACGCACAGCTTTTTCAGCACCTAAAATCACAACGAATTTGTCTGTCCTTAAAGATCATCTCATCTGACTACATCACGAACCATAAAGAAATCACTAAACTTTCATAAAATCAAAGATGAAACAGCCTGCATATTGTCTTAGAAAGAAAGGAAATAACAGAATAGTCATGGATCCAGTCATGGAGTAATCGACGGTGGTGCAACTATAATTTTTGGAACTTAAACTATTTGAGCTGATGGTGCCCAATGGAAACATTGCCACTACAGGAAGATCGAGCAATAGTGACAAAATGATGTGGCGAAATTTATTTTTGCCACTAATGCCATACTTTTGTGATGAAAATTTTCACCACAAAAACCCTTTGCCCTTGTGGTGTGCCAAAATGGTAGGAATGTTTGGTTCTAGTGCAGTGATCAACAGAGCAAGTAAAAGGCCAAGATATAAACAACTATTATAGGTAAACTACTTAACAACTGTATGGCCTGCAAACATTCATGATCCAAATTTCCTATCGTACATCAGTGATCTGTAGATGGCAAAATTTGTAACGGCAGGATGCAAATAAATATTAGCAAACTTCATAGGTAAGGCAACACAATTTCAGAACTTTTCTAAAAAAAACACAATTTCAGAAGCAGAGTTTCTGACCTGTCAATCCAATGGGAGAACAGGGGAAAGCACGAAGAGCTCAAACACGACACTGGAGCATCAATGACACCAAATCGATCTCTACATGGATAATAAAATCCAATAAGATAACAGGCAGGCACTTGGTCGAAGCCACGAATCAACCAAATCAACTGAAGCTAGTGTGTGGTCGCTGCACACCTACTCTGCTGATGGTGGAGAGGCGCCTGGGCATACAACGCCACCCACAGAAGAGGAGCCCGAGACTGGGCCGCCGCGTCGGAAAAGGCTTAGGATGGTTGTGACTTGGGCCCTCATTTATTTTAGCAGAACTAACACGACCATCAGTCTATGCCACATTTAGTTGTCCTACTACTTTCAAGTTAAAAAGGTACACGGTTATGCTCTAGAAGCAAGCAAGCCAGCAACTTAAATGTGAGTACTTAGAGTTAAATGCACCAGCAGCCCTTGAACTTGTAAGAGTATATTACTTAGGTCCATAAACTTTGAAAATACATTTCTAGATCCCTAAACTTGTAAAGGTGTATCACTTAGGTCCACGAACTCTAAAAATATATTTCTAGGTCCCTAAACTTCCGAGGGTGTGTCATTTAGGTCCGAAAAATATTATATTTCTATTTCTATTTGAGAATATAGTTATAAATAACACATAAAAATAAAAATAATATTTAATATGACATCATCAATAAATAAATAAACTAAAGTATTAAAATAATTTAAAAAGAATAAATATATTAGGATTAAACAAAATAAGAAAAGTACAAAAACTAATTTAAACTTTATGTATCACTAAAAATTTAAAATTAATACTAAAGTTATCTATAGATATACAATTAAATAGGTTTCCTGCATTATTTGCAATAATAAAATTAAATAATTATTGACTTTTAAATAGGTTTATGATATCTTATTTTCTTTGTGGATACGCATATTATCGGATATTGTTGAATACGGATCTAGGGCCATTGGTGCATTTAACTCAATAAATAATGAGAATCTTACAGTGGTTAATGTCACCTGTGGACTTGGGGGAGCTGACACAGCCATCGATCGTGTAGGGGTTCCCGCGGGTTCGTTTCGGGCAGAGGCACTCGAAGGCTTGGTTTTGGAATTTGGAGTGCAAAAAAATTCAGTGCTCACTGAATTGGACGAGATTCGGAAATTTCAGAAAATTCGGACCGGTATTCACTCAAAATTTGAATGAAATTTGATTAAATTTGAACAAAATTTCCCCAAATAGTCATAGATGGCAGTGAGCACCTAGAGGATGCATGCAAGGCCGGCGTGGAACCTGCAGGAGGTGAGGAAGACGGCGACGAGGCGGTGGAGGCTGGAAGAAACACAGATGGCAGCGACGACATCTCAGAGGCAGTGACGCCGCGACGACGGGCGTCGAGGAGCAGCCATGGCACATGGGCGACGTCGAGAAGCATCCGTAGGCGAGCTCGGATGTCGGGGGAAGCGACCATGGCTATAGAAGCGCCGGCGCAGGTGGCGACGAGCGGAAACGGCGTTGCTGGCAGCGGCTCGCGCGAGCATGCGAGGTCTCGTTGGTTGTGAGGAAGGGTTTTCAATGTGCTATTGGTCCAGTAATGTTTGTGGGCTCTTTGTTGGGCCGTAAAACATGCTCAAAATTTGAATTGGGCTGAAATATTTTGGCCGGTTTGCTGTTCTCTCGGGCCGGACCGAAATGGACGAAATTCGGTGAGATTCGGGCCATTCAGGCCGAATCCCAGAACCTTGTTTGCAGAGGCCATCTGTGATTTCGGCGCAAGTGTCAACATTATGCCTAAGGTAATTTATAAAAAGATTTTAGAAGATCCCTTGTTGTACACAACTATGTATTTGCAGGTTGCAGATCAGTCCATTTGCTACCCCAAAGAAGTTTTGGAAGAAGCTATTGTTCGAGTGGGACAATCCTATGTCCCTGTTGACAATCCTATGTCCCATTCGGGCCGTAGTCGAAGGATGGATGTTGTCCAGGCTTCAAGTTGCAGTGGCCGCGAGGCACCACATGCCGCCTGATGTCGCCGCCGTGACGTTGCACAAGTCTGTAGGCAATCATACCAAGTGAATCCCCAAATAAACAAGCATTCGTTGAAGCAGGAGTGGCCCAAGTCCAAGCATGATTTGCTTAGCGCTGGGTCGTTACACTCGTCAATATCTGTAGCCAATGAGGATGAACATAAACATCAAGACAACAATGGAATATGTACTCGGATAAAGTAGAGATATGCATGAGGAGGAATATGTACTCAGGTAAAATCAGTAGTGACCTTGGCATTCGTCGTCGACGTAAGGGTTGCCGACATAGCCCTTGGAACAGTGGTACGTAAAGCCTCCATTCTCTTGCCGGCAGTAGCTGTTGTTGCTCTTGCAGAGGGGGCTTGCGACACCAAGAGGGCACTGCGATAATGATTTCTGTACTGCAGGCGGCGACGGCAAGCCTGGCTTTACTGCCCACCGTAGAACAATGGGAGATGCCATACCGTCGATGGTCTCCTTGAGATCTATGAACTTGACCCTCTTGGGCGTGCGGCCCTCGGAGATGGGCGCAAGGCAGCAGCCATCCCGGCCAGAACAGTGTTGTCGGCCATAAGTTTGTGTCGTTGGGATCACGGCAGGCGGCGCCCTTCTGGCACCACCATGTCCGGCGACTAGTCCGGAGGATCTGCAGGTGGAGACGCAGCCACTGATGACACCACTGGTGGTGTTGCTTCCGTCGTCCAGGGTGGCCTGCACGCCGCACCCAAAGAGAATGAACTCGTTCCTGCTCGACAGCATGTAGGGCTCTCTGATGTCCGGCAGCTGAAACTCTGTCATCATGAAGAGATTAAGGAGGCAGTTTTTGGTTGTTATGCTGAAACTCGTTCCTGCTCTCTGAAACTGGTAGAGATTCCTTTCCTGATCACGTTCTCAAAAATCTTTGTGGAGGACGTGATTTTCTCTGGCATGCCATGGCTCCCCATGGTAGATCTGGGGGTATTTTACTAGGGGTCGATCTAAACATTTTTGATATTGGAGCTATTGATGAAGGGGATTTCTATGTGAAATTCACTCTCAGATATAAGCACAACGACTTCAAATTTGTCCTATATTCTGTTTATGGACCGGCACAACCTCAAAATAAGGGCGCCTTCCTATCGGAGCTAGCTAATACCTGCTCAAGAGAACACCTCCCGTATCTTATTGGAGTGGATTTCAACATTATGCGAAAACCGGAGGATAAAAGCTCTGGGGATTTTGATCCAAAATGGCCATCCATTTTTAATGCGGTCATTGAATCTCTTGATCTTAGAGAGATTGTCATGACAGGTCGCCAGTATACTTGGGCGGGGCCGGGAGAACATCTGACTTTCGAAAAACTTGATAGAGTTTTAGCCAGTACGGAGTGGGAAAATCAATTTCCCTTAACCATGGTAGAACCGAGAGATCGGAATATTTCTGACCATACTCCACTTGTGCTTAACACTGGTGCCTCCACCCACCATACGAGAGATAGACCTTTCAAATTTGAGAGGGGATGGCTAATAAGGGATGGGTTTTATGAGATGGTCGCAAATATTTAGCGATCTGAGAATTCTGGTTCGAACCCCCTCGAACGGTGGCAATCCAAGATTCGTAGGCTCAGACAGTATCTTAGAGGCTGGGCCACGAACACTGCGGGGTCGTATAAAAAAGAGAAGAAGACTCTATTAGCTCTTACGCATAATCTTGACAAAAAAGGCTGAGGCCGATGCTCTATCTGATCAAGAAATCAGTCTCAAGCTATACCTAAAAGAGCGATTGGTTACTGCTTTGTTGGGAGGAGGAACTCAAGTGGTATGAGAGAGCTAAAGTCAGAACTCTTTTGGAGGGTGATGCTAACACTAGGTTTTTTCATCTTGTGGCTAATGGAAAACATCGTAAACAACATATTTATAAGCTGGAGGATGATCACGGTGTCGTTGTTGGGGATGATTGTCTCAAGAGCCACATTACTAATTATTATAAAAACCTTTTTGGACCACCAGAACAGTCTGAGATCACCCTGATGGAAAGTCAAATACTAGATATTCCACAGGTATCCCAAGAGGAAAATGACATCCTAGTTGCTAATTTCACTGAATTTGAAGTGAGAGAAGCAATCTTCCAGATGGAGCATAATAAAGCTCCAGGACCTAATGGATTTCCTGTGGAATTCTATCAACGGTTTTGGGAGGTGATCAAGGACGATCTTTTACCACTGTTCTCAGAGTTCCACAAGGAGGCTCTAGATCTTTTTAGTTTGAATTTTGGAGTCATCACCTTAATTCCTAAGGTACAAAACGCTACTAAAATACAACAATATAGACCTATCTGTGTCTTTAATGTTAGTTTCAAGATTTTTACGAAAGTGGGAACTAACAGGTTGAATAAAGTAGCTAAAACAGTAGTGCGTCCAACACAGACTGCTTTTATGCCAGGAAGGAATATCATGGAAGGAGTCGTTGTACTACACGAAACTATCCATGAGCTACATACCAAGAAAAGAGATGGGGTCATTTTTAAAATTGATTTTGAAAAGGCCTACGATAAGGTCAAGTGGTCCTTCCTGCAGCAAACTTTGCGCATGAAGGGTTTCTCCCCTAAGTGGTGCAGCTGGATCCAAAGAATGGTCACGGGAGGAAGTGTGGGGATTAAGGTCAATGATGAGGTTGGTCCATACTTTCAGACGAGACGGGGCCTCCGGTAGGGGGATCCTATGTCGCCAATCTTATTTAACATCGTAGCTGATATGCTAGCTCTTATTATTGATAGAGCAAAAGCGGATGGACAGATAAGAGGTGTCATTCCCCACCTAGTAGATGATGGGTTGTCTATATTACAGTACGCAGACGACACTATTATCTTCCTAGATCATGATCCAGAAAAAGCAAAAAATCTAAAACTTTTGCTTTGTGCTTTTGAACAATTATCTGGCCTGAAGATAAATTTCCACAAGAGTGAGATTTTTTGCTACGGTGCAGTCAAAGAGATGGAACATTATTATACTACTCTCTTTGGGTGTAATGCAGGGGTTTATCCTTTTAGATATTTAGAGATCCCAATGCACCATAGACAGCTCCTTAATTCTGAATGGAGGAAAGTAGAGGAACGCTTCGAGCAAAAACCCTCATGCTGGAAAGCCAAATACTTGTCTTATGGGGGGGGAGACTTGTTCTGCTTAACTCTATTTTGAGCAGTCTTCCGATGTTTATGATATCCTTTTTTGAGATTCCAAAAGGAGTTCTTAAAAACCTGGACCATTTCAGATCCAGGTTTTTCTGGCAAGGGTCCAATGAGAAGCACAAATATAGACTGGCTAGATGGAACATTTTATGCCATCCAAAGGACAAAGGGGGATTGGGTATATTAGATTTACACCTCCAAAATAGATGTCTACTGGCCAAATGGCTAGTGAATCTCCTAAACACGGATGGTACTTGGCAGTCCTTGCTAAGGAATAAATATCTGAGATCAAAAACTCTAACTCAGGTTACAGCCAAACCCAATGACTCTCATTTTTGGAGAGGCCTCATGCATATCAAAGAGGAGGTTTTGGCTAAAGGGTCTTTCATAATTAAAAATGAGGCCAATTCGAGGTTCTGGAATGATACCTGGATAGGGGATAAGCCTCTCAAAGATAGATACCCGAGCTTATATAATATAGTGCGGGATCCTCATGTAACTGTCTCGAGAGTTATGGCCACAAATCCTCTTAATATTTCTTTTAGAAGAGCTCTGGTGGACAATAAGCTCAGTGAGTGGCTTAGTCTGGTACCCCAGATCTCGCATGTTGTTTTGGTGGATGGGAATGATTATTTTAGATGGCATTTAACCAATTCTGGGTTATTCACAGTCAGATCCATGTATCTCGATGCTATTGATACACATCCACCTTTCCAGCATAAAAAGATCTGGAATTTGAAAATACCTCTAAAAATCAGGATTTTTCTCTGGTTTTTACAGAGGGGAGTCGTTCTGACTAAGGATAATTTAGCCAGGAAAAACTGGAAAGGAAATCAGAAGTGTGTGTGCTGTATATGAATGAAACGATATAACACCTCTTCTTAGACTGCCCCCTTGCGAAGACAGTTTGGAGGATTATTTTCTATGCTACTAACCTGAACAAACCTAGATCAATAAACCACATGTTTGGTAACTGGCTTATTAATCAGAATAAAAAGATTAAAGCCTTGATTTGGGTTGGTGTAGCCGCTTTATGCTGGGCTATCTGGAGATGCCGGAATGATGTAATTTTTAAAAAATTAAAAACTAATTCTATTATGCAGGTCATTTTCGGGGGAGCATATTGGCTACGCTTCGGGCCCGATCGCGGCGTGATAAGCAGGCCGTGGACACCCCCGTTTTGATGAGCAAGAAATTAGAGATGATTGCACTAGATATTTCTAATAGAGGGTGGAAGCATTTCTTTCGTTTGCTTTAGATTTCGACTTGCTCTTTTGTCATCAAACTTGTACTTGTTGGCTGTGTACATCCATGGATGTAGAGGCCGAATTTTATTATCCATTATCGAAAAAAAAATCACCTTCATTCCAAAAGTTGAGGATGCTAATGAAATGAAGCAGTCCAGACCTATTAGCCTTCTCAACTGTTGTTTCAAAATTTTCTCTAAGTTGCTCACCAATACGCTTTGCCCAGTAGTACAAAGAATTGTTAATAAATATCAATCAGCAGCCTTCATCAAAGGCAGATATATTCTTGAAAGTGTAGTAGTTGCCCATGAAGTTGTTCATAGTATTCATAGGAGTGGGGAGCCAGGTGTGGTGATCAAGTTGGACTATGAAAAAGCATATTATAGGGTTAGTTGAAACTTTTTGTTTTCTTTATTGGAAGCTAGGAACTTTGACCCAGTTTGGATAAACTGGATTAAGCAAGTTGTAATAGGAGGATCAGTAGGCATCATGATGAACGGAGAGGATAGTTCCTTTTTAAACCTGAGAAAGGGTTAAGACAAGGGGACCCCCTCTCCCCTTTTCTTTTTAATTTCGTGGGAGATGGTTTAGCCAAGATGTTGGACAAGGCTGTTAGAGCAGGTTTGGTTAGGGGACTACTGAATGAATTTAAAGAAGGGGGAATTGTTGCTCTGCAATGTGCAGAT
The DNA here is from genome assembly GCA_015844335.1 of Chrysopogon serrulatus. Lineage (NCBI taxonomy): Eukaryota > Viridiplantae > Streptophyta > Magnoliopsida > Poales > Poaceae > Chrysopogon > Chrysopogon serrulatus. Next base: position 8,153 of record JADLZL010008276.1, on the reverse strand, counting down.
GATACCATCTTGTTCTCCCAGGTTGATGATGAAGCCCTGGAAAATCTTAAATATGTTCTGATGTGGTATGAACAAGTCTCAGGACTAAGAATTAATTTCCACAAAAGTGAAATGGTCCCTTTAAATCTTAGTGAGGATGATACCCATAGGTTGAGTCATATTGTCTCGTGTCCTATAGGAGCTTTCCCTATGAAATACTTAGGTAGCCCTTTGCACTATGAGAAGTTGTCTAGGGAGGATATCCAACCTTTAGTGGACAAGATTCTTAAAAGGATGGCAGGTTGGAGAGGGAAGCTCCTGTCTTTAGCAGCTAGAACTACTCTCATCAAAGCATGTTTAGCTAGTATTCCAGTTTATCTGTTATCTTTTCTTAAGTTCCCTAAATGGGCGATCCAGCTTCTCAACTCTCAGATGGCAAACTGTCTCTGGAATAATTCTGAGGATAATCATAAATATCACCTAGCAAACTGGGAGCTAGTGACTATGTGTAAGGATTTTGGTGGTCTAGGCATCCCAAACTTAAAAGATTTAAACCTGTGTTTGTTAGGTTCTTGGTTAAAAAGGTATAGTGTGGATAAGGATAAACTCTGGAAAGAGTAGTAGATTTCAAATACAACACCGCAAAACCAAATATTTTTCAAACCAACTCCTCCTCAGCCTCTAACTTCTTTAAGGGTTTTATGAAGGCTGTTCAGGTAGCAAAGATGGGGTATAGGTGGAAAGTAGATGATGGCAGGAGGATTAGATTTTGGGAAGACTGTTGGATAGGCTCTTCCAGCCTTGCCATTCAGTTCTGGCCCATTTATAGAATAGTTAATGAACAAAACAGGACAGTAGCTGATATTTGGGATGGTCAAGAGGTGAAATGCACTTTCAGGAGAACCTTTTCGGAACCTTTGTATAATAACTGGTTGGAAATCATAGAGTTGGTCTCGACTACTCAACTGAGTGGGGAGGAGGATGAACTCATTTGGGAATTTTCCTCAAAAGGAGTTTATTCTTCTTAATCTTTGTATAAGGTGATCAACTTCAGAGGTATCAAACCGGTCTTCTTGCAGGCAGTTTGGAAAATTAGAGTTCCTCCTAGGGTTCAGTCTTTCTTGTGGCTGGTTTCCAACAATAGAGTGCTTACAAAGGGATAACCTAGCAAAGAGAAGGAAGGTAGATGACAGCAGTTGCTTGTTCTGTAATGAGTCTGAAACAGTTCAACATCTATTTTTTGAGTGTGTAGTAGCTAAACGTGCTTGGTATGTTATTTCTGGGATTATGAAATATGATCTAGGTGATAACTTAGCTGAAATTGGAAAGTTTTGGCTCAGTAATAAGAAACATTGCTTAGTTAATATTGTTACTTCTGCAGTTTTTTGGTCTTTGTGGAAACTCAGGAATGAGTTTTGTTTTCAGAAAATAGATTGGAGAAGTATGGAACTGGTTTATCTCAAGATAAGTGGCTTTGTACTGAGCTGGAAGATCCTCTGCCCACCAGAAAAGAGAGAGCAGTTAATGGAGGCGGCCCTGAACATAAGACGAGCGGCGACAGAAACACTCTGGATGCCAGAAGGATCATGGGAAGCCCTGTGAGTTCGCTGACGGATACATCTGAGGGGAACTGGGGAGATAAGCCATGTCGTGCGGCTCAGTCCTGGTGGTTTGCGCTGGATGCAATGTTAATGTGATGTAATCTTCCTTTTAAATTTTTTGCTCTCGCCGGTGTGCGGTGACTTTCAGTTGGTCGTGTGCCTCTCTTCCTATATGCCCAGGCTGGGATATAGGTTTCCTTTTTGGCTTTTCACTGAACTCTCACTGTATTAACTCTGTTGGTCTTTTAGCAATGTTATAAAAGGTCGGGGTTTTTGCCCTGGAACTCTAAAAAAAAAAAAAAACTCTGTCATCATGTCGATGTCGTTGTCCTGATCACGGACCAAATCTGTGCTGGAGGTGCCGGTGTGGATGACGCGCAACGTGGAATCTGCCAAGGAGATGACGACCTCGAGAATGCCGTTGCTGTCGAGCAGCAGCCGTGGGGGTGGTGGCTGCGGCTGGTGTCGCAGATGAGGTTGAGCCCCGGCCAGTAGCAGCCGGAGGGCCCCAAGCCGAATGGGAACGGCACGCGCACATCACCGCAGATGGTGTTGCAGCCGTGCAGCCCTATCTCTGCCTGCGCTGTAGCCGCCAAATCCAACGGCCCATCCGTTGCTATATATACACACACACACATACTCACTAGGGTATGTGTCAGTGTTAAGAATGAACACCAACGAGTAATCGAAATGAGAGCACACTTTTCCTCTGGATGGCTTCCTAAGTGGACACGGCGATGTACACTGGTTCGGGCAAGTCGCCCTACGTCCAGTGCGAGCGGGATCGTGTTACTCAGGAGCTTGTATGGGGCAGTACAAGAGGGGTCGAGATAGAGAGCCTCCCAAGTCTCTGAGAAAATCTAGGTTCGTGGTGAGTTTGTATCATATATGGAGTGAGAACGGGGCGAAAGTCGCTCGTGTGCTTAGTTGTCCAAGTCCTCCCTTTTATATAGTTCGAAGGGAGGCTCACACAGGAGGGCTAGTCGATGTGGAGATCGGAGAGGCTTGAGGAGTAAGGATTCAGTGTCTCCGACAGGAGCCGTGGATACTGTAGCCATCGTCATCCTTCCTCCCCGAAGGGTCTTTTCCCTGTCGTCGTAGCCCTTCATGTATACAGGGCTATGCTCGAAGGCGTGGGGGTAGCAATGCTGACGACAGATGCCATGGGTCAAAGGCTTGGTCGTAGGAGCGTAGGCTGCGGCGTGGCCAGGTGGACAGAGTTGATTTCTGATACGTCCGGTCCCTCCTGCAGAAAGCGGACAGCACGGCCGCCGCCCCGGTATTTCGGCCACGGTGTTAGTACGAGCGCCGTTGCCCTCCCCGTGCTCCCTGTTCTGTCTGGGCGACCGCCCGTGGGAGGGTACGACACCCGGCGCCAACGGCGGAGACTTGTACACGGGGATGCTCGCCGTACCAGGATGGTACAGGGAGGCAAGTACTGTAGATCCCATGGTAAAAGTGTGGGGGCAACGCAAAATCCTCGGGTTACTTGAGGGCCCCGTCTTCTACTGTCCAGATGCGGTGGTGACGGCGATGGCGCGTCCCGTGCCAGCTACGGATTTGTACAAATACCGTCGTACACTCCGTACGTACGATGGTCCTGTGCAGCGCGCCCTGCCTTTTGTTCACAGGACGGGGTCGACCTCCGACCCCCCTCAGCGGGTGGGGGTCGGGCGAATCGGAGGTTTCCCGGAGGGTCGAGAGCTCCGTGCGGTGACCTTGTCCTGTGGGCCCTAGGGACTTTGGTCGTGTTGTTAGTTAGTCGTCCCTGGGCCAGGAGTGCTGCTGCATCTCAGGTCCTCGTGGGCTGGGCCGCAGGTAGGCTGATCCTAACTTAGCAATTTTGTTTTTGAGAGTCGTTTTAACTGGACCTTTAGAGGACCGTCGTTTTGACCCTCAACAGTATATACATGCGCGTTTGAGGCCAAAGTCATGACCATGGGCGAACGTGCTCCGACGACAGATCATCATCGATCGATCTCTCACCTACCACGCGCGTGAACGCACGCGGCCCTCTGCTCGCCGGCCTGCTTTCACGTACTTAGCCTAAACAAATCAGCAAGCTTTAGCTACAGACCTGACAGTTTAATTAATCTGCTGGGTCTAGCGCGTGCTGTGATTCCTTCCGAGAGAGAAAAAAACAGTGATTAATGTAATAGTATAGGGCATATCATATGGGCATGCATGTGAAGAGCGTGATCAGAGACAGACATCCAAGGGCCAAGGCACTAGTGTCCGCCCAAGCAACCTGCCACCTAGTCACCACCTTATTATCAGACTACATCAAATGGACTAATAGCATTAAGGGTTTAGTCAACGTAGAATTATTTGTAAGATTGACTAACACTACTACAGAAAACATTTCTACAGGCGGTGCTAGAGGCATTTGTACAGGCGGCCAAGCCCACCGCCTGTACTAGGGGTCGATACTAATCGGCCACGATGCAGGCGGCACGGCGTGAGCCGCCCGGTGAAAATTTGGTTTTCCACGCAGGCGCTCACATTGTCGGCCGCCTGTGTAAATAGGCATTTACACAAAGCGGTTGACAATGAGAGCCGCCTGTGAAAACCAAATTTTCACTGGCGGCTCACGCCGTGAGCCGCCTGTAATTAATTTTTTTTTTTCAAATATTAATATTTGCCTCCACACTGTATGCTATATATATATATATATATATATATATATATATATATATATATATATATATATATATATATATATATATATATATATAAGATATGCAAACATGAACTATAAAATTGCATCATATATACAACACATATTAATATTATAGATATATACACATAAAATCAAACATTAACCATAAAATTACATATATACACGTCAATGCATGTTATCTGCACAACCTTGTAGTGTTACATGTCATTTCGTTTCAAATTTAGACCTGCTAGGTCTGTCATGCCTCTAAACCTATCACTTGCTAAATCCCCCTCTTCATCAAAATATGCTCCTTTACTTAGAATTATTTCTCTCATAATGAAACCGCACAAATCTGTCACTATATTTTCCATAGTGGACATTGTAAAGGGCACGTCCTTTCCTTTCGTTCTCGGCTGGAAACAAAGTTTAAAAGCATCATTGACACATGTCCAATATTAATATTTACAACTTTAATGAGACAACTTCATACATAGATATTATTTACCATATTTTTGTCCCTGACGTATCGTCCCCGCTGCCTTATAAACTCACACACGTAGTATCCACAATAGACCCGATCCGGTGGTTGCTTGTGGCACTATGTAATGAGCAACAGATTATTTTAAAATTGTCATGCCTCGTGTATTATTTAAATGATGATATGTGTTTAGACAACTTACCGGATAATGGTGTTGTATCGTCAACGGTACACTAGGATCTTTTAAGGGCGTCGTCGACCGGTCCTTTTTGTTTCTTATAAAACCGCCATGCCCTAAATAGTTATGGAATATAAAACACTAAAGTTATTTAGAGACTCTCAATCATATAAGTACGAATATAGTCGCATGTTGGCTCACCTTTCTAATTGAACCAAGAATGGTTGATACGACTCGGGGAGGATAATGTAAGGAGAGTCTAGGACAAGCACCTTCCCTTCGAATGGATAAATATAAAAAAACAATCCAATGGTCCTTTGCATGAATAAACGAGTGAGCGACACATGTATTTAGGGTTAACACGATAATTTGAAATACGTTATACGAGGTCACGCTTACCCAAAGTTGTAGGGTGCCAATATAAAATCCACTGTACCTATATCTCAGCATTGCTCTACCGATATAGAGGGCATATTAGTCCCTCGTATTTTTTTGTTGCAATTTCTTTTCTGACTCCCGCAAAATTGTTACGGTGTTTTGTCCTTCTCTATCTTTGCTCTATCTTCATTTGTAAGTACAAATTTGTGCATATTTTCTTGTAACCTGATTGGACTCGGTAACCGACCATCGATCCTGTAGTTAATGATCTCTGCTCGTGGTCTTGCAAACTACATACAACATCCACATATTAGAGTTTATCACATTCCAAATTTAATAATAACAATGTGTGTGCATGAGTGATACTTACAGGCACCAGATTGTAATGAGTTGGACGTCAAGTTTTCTATAGTTCAACAAGAGGTGCATGTCATCGAAGGTAACAAATGCCCGCTTCTTTCCGTGCGGTAGCAAACACGTCTGGCTGGTATATCAACACTAATCGCATGCGGGCCGGCATTCACTTGCTCTCATGTACCGATCATGAAACCTTTTTATCGTCCATGGACCCTTTTCAAGCACCGTCCATTGCAGCATAGGCCTTCCCGCATATAGTCCGCGGGGGACATTTACATAATCATCAACCGTTGGCTTTCTTATATCCTTAAGGGTCAATGGTGCATCGATGGCGGTTCGACATGTACATCGCCACTTGGGGCTTCCTTTGTTGGTGGCACGGCTTCAGCTGCTTGGCGGTGGCTTCCTTGTTACGTGGACGGTTCGAGCTCAACGACTCGTCCGTCCGGCCGCTTTCAAGCCCTTTCGAAAATAGAGTTGTGCCATTTGCTTTCCCCTTTTTTGGCTCATGGGGAGAAACCAATTTTGGAATTGAAAATTTCCTCTTCTTGGTGGCCGGTGCTTGTGGGGGAGTTTTCTCTGCTTCCTTATGCTTTGGTGGTGGCGGGGAGTTTGCTCATCTTCATTCTTCGCTTTGGTGCTTGCGGAGGAGTTTGCTCTACCTCTTTTTCGGTTAATCGTGTCTTTCTTGGGCGGAGGAGTCTGGCTTTCGGGCATGTTCTCGGCTGGCCCCTCGAGCTCATCCAAATGAGAATGATAGATCATGTATTGGGGATGACGATGGTGGCTCATAAATGTATGGGGATCTTTGGAGCATGCATTGGCGATGGTGATTGTCGACTTGTTTTTGCCTCTTGGGATGCTTCATGCACTTTGGTGGAGAGGGTGCCGTTGGTGGATCAATCAACCTTACGTACCGTCTCGGCCATTGTATGAAGTTCTTGATTGCTTGTCAAGCTTCTCTATACCCTCGGAGGTCGGGATGTCGATGAAGTCGTCTTCATATCCACTCTCGACCGTCAACACTTCGACCACTGCGGTATCTTTGATTCCATCTCGACACCATGGAACCTACGTCCAGGTATAGCATATCCTGTGGCCACTTGCTTTGTATGCTGATTCCTGAGGCCATATCCAATTAGCAATGAGCAAGGCCAAGGTTTATCAATATCGTCAACTGGATAGTGGTCCGGATTTGATGTTGACGCTATACTGCTTGGAAATGGCATAGATTGTGTGGCCATCTCCCGGCTACCCAAGGGGTTGAGCTGGGGCAGTACGCATACATGAAGGAGCTTGAGATGACATCTGTTGAGCGTACACGCTCCCGCCAACCGCTTCATCACTTCGAGGATCGGGGTTTTTTCACGAAATCTTCCATCAAATCCTTAAACTTTTGGGCGGCCTGCTTTGCTCAAAAAATTCTTCATATCCATCTTATGTCGTTCTCTTTTCTTATATATGGCTTTCCACTCTTCGCCAAACCCTTCTTTCCGGGTGGTTACGGATGAGGCGCCCGCATTACGGCCTGGATGCTCGGGGTTACCTACAACATGATATTTCATGTCGATTAATCGGTTTCTATTTTACTCGAACAAAATGGAAAATATAATTCTGTTACCTAGAGCATGGGAAAGGCTGTCCCTCTCCCTCTGTGACTTGAAGGCACCCGTCTTTTTCGGGTTTGTTGCTTCCAAAACCTTCTCGGCAAGCGGCTTGATCTCATCGGGACGGGGAGATCTCATCGCTCTCATCGGTGTTTGCCTTCGAGCGAAGCCAATTAAGCACCGTTACGGCACTATATCGGTCAATGCCAACTTGCCCTCTCTCCTCTTTGCTTTGTCTTACGCCTCCATTTAGGAATCTTGGTCTTGTAGCCACCGGTGCGAGGTGGTGATGGTAAATGTTCTTCTTCGCAAGTTCCGAGGCGGCTTGGCTCTTAGCCTTGGAGTCATCGGAGTTTTTATTTTTACTAAAACGTGCCCACTGTTCCCGCTGTGATAGGGTACCGCTTAAATCGGGTCCCGCCCCTTCTGCACCACTTTTTATTCATATCGTGTCTATAATTCGGAATGATATTGCACCTTTGCTTCATGACATGACCCTTCACCAAACCTTCTGTTCCCTCGGAAAATGAACTTAGTGCTGTCGAGTCCAACAATTCTTCCTCTTTCCTTCGGGCACCATACTCCAATCACTCCGGGAGATATCAAATTCTTCCTTTACTAACCATCCAATGGCGGCCCTAAATTTAGGTAGCGCCTCTAGAGGTGCTAAGGGCTCTCCGCTCGGGCTAACCTCTGTGATCCTATAAACTTCTTCTCGAAATCTATTCCTTCCTCTATCTCCTCGTGCCCGATCACTCTTTTTCTTTGTACTTCTTCGCTCGGAGGATGTCCCTGGTCGTTTGAGGCGCCGTGTCCTTCGAACATCTTGTGACTCTGCCTCTATTTGGCATCAACTTGAGAGAGCACCTCCTGTCAATTCAATTGTTAAGTACATACATACACTTGTATTATT
>JADLZL010008274.1:0-87028 GCA_015844335.1 Chrysopogon serrulatus | reverse complement strand
ATTTGTTTAGTGCTTTGTAGAAATTTTAATTAGGCCATTTCACCCCCCCTCTAGCCATTTAGGACCTTTCAAAAAAGTACGTAAGAAACATTTTATGTAAGATGGACTACTATGTTCTTGGCTTTGCAACAACTAACTAGTATTTCTTTTTCACGCGAATGATCTTCGAATGGCTCTAAAAAGGCATATCAGGTTCAACATCTTCTGTATTCCTTCGAGTCTTAGAAGCTTTTGTTATCTTGTTTTGTGCACTGCTGCAATCCAGTACCTAAACGAGGACGGCTGCCGCCATTCTAAACTAGGGGGCAATATGAAGAGTTATTTTGAACCTAAATAAACTTGCCACGTAAGTAGATGAGGTGTCAATTGTAGTAACGGAAAACTGGCCAAGTCAGCAAGTTTAGTATTCCGTATGCATTAAAGGTGAAATCTGAACCGATTTAGCAAAAGAAGAGGGTTAAGTAAACCCTTTGTTACTTTAGGGCATCATGCAGACTTACTCTATATATGGATGTAGTAATTTGGATTTTTTCCTATCTTTTATTTGTGTAATATCAAATTTTGTAGCTATTTGCTAGGATTCTCCGGTTATTGGCTATAATCTTAAAGAGATCGTAGGGCACTCGGCTGAGTGCGTTGTTTGTTTCAAACATTTCTACTTTAATTATAAAGATTTGCCAATGTCATCCAAGTATGCCATCTCATCAGAATCGGTGCCTAGTAGAGCGTGGGAGTACGAGGTCATGGATAGGTCTCGAACTAGGCCTGAGGATAGAAAGAAAAGATTGATCTGATTTGAGGGATTAGGGTTTTGCGAGCGAGTTTGACGTTGCTAATTGGGTTGGATACAGGAGCCGTGCGGACTGCATAGAGAGAATTGGGTTGGGTGATTATACGTTGTGGGTATTCCATGACAAAGGTACTTCCTCAATCCAAATTATGTTTGATTTTTTTTTGACACTAAATTTGACTATTCGTCTTATTCAAAAAATTGTATAAAATTTTTATTTCTTTTGTCGTGGCTTGTATAATTAATAAAAGTTCTTCAAAAATAATTAGATTTAACTATGTTTGTGCAAATCTTGTAAATAAAACGAGTGGTCTTATAGTTTTGGGCGGAGGAAGTAGTATTTATTTACCGCAAATGAGTTTTCCAACCACTTGCCACTTGGGATATGCTAACCTCTGACCGGCCTCGATCTGGCTCGTTCAAACTTGACCGAACGGCAGCCATTAGCCAATGGCGCCTCCTCCTCCTTGCCGGAGCCGCCTCGCCGGCGAGTGGCGACGCTGCCGCCGCTTCAGACTGTCACGCGGCTTCTCGCACCACGTGCTGCCCCTACCCTACCCAGTACCCACACTCCACTCCAGTCTACCCAATCCCAAGCTTGATCTCGTGCAGTGCACTCCTCTCCCTTCCCCTCTCCTCCTCTCCTAGGGTTAGCAAGCTTGATCCCGTACGCCTGCTTGGGTGTCTGACCGCACCGGCGCCGAGATGGTAGCCGCTGCGGCGGCGGTGCGGCCGGTGTCCCTCCGCCGCGTCGGCGCGCTCTCCTCCGCGCTCCTGTGCCCTGCGGCCTGACCACCTCCGGCGTCGCCGCACCCTTTACCCGCCGCACAGGTACTAAGTGGCTCTTATCTTTTGATGTTCCCCTGAAACGCTCGTATGCTTCAAATTTCGGTATCGGATCGGCATTTGCTGCAACGCTATTTCGGTTGTGCCATCTTCTAGCTTATGAACGAGTATTCAAAATGCCTGGTTGGAGCTAAGCAAAATTCCGTGACATAAGATTCAAAATGCCTGGTTGATTGAAGTGCAGCCAAATAAGCCTTTAGGGCTGTTTGGATCCCACGAATTGAAACCAATTTCTAGAAAATGGTCCTCATCATTATTAGATTACTTTCCAATTCCTCTCAATTCCTGGGAACCAAACATGGCTTTAGAGTAATTTAGGGGCAGGGCTTTCAAGGCCACTGGTTTCCTGGTTATTTTACACTGTCAGGTTGCTAGGCTTTTCAATTGGTTATTTTCACAAATGAGGCCTGGAAGCTCATTTGGTCCAAGAACATGCCAGTTTTCTCAGATTTTTTTCCGCGTGTTGTGTGCATACTCCCTCTTTTTCTGAGTGATAGCTAGTAGTAGTAGCTGCTTCTGTGAAGCATACTCGTGGATTGAGATAGAAACTACACAATTACACGAACTCTACACTGCAGGTTAAAGAAGATGTTGCCTCTAGACTGTTATCAAATGGAAATGCACTCGTCACAGCATCATTTGTGAAAAAAACTTGAAGAAACGAGAATTCAAACGACAGACTTGTTAACTGCCATCCATTAATGTTTCTCAGCCACAAAACTCAACTGACCTTTCTCCTCAATCAAGGGAGCTACCATACTGGCAGTAGCAGCTGGAACTATTTGGCAAGTTCTAGACACACACAGCTGGCAAGATCAACTAGCAGAGCACTTCTTCCTCATTCATCAGTTTGTGATACAGTGGCATCTTTAAAATTAATTTAATAAAAGCATTCACAACCTTGTCCACCAAACTGGTGCATTGTGCAAGCCTGGTACCTAGCTGCTGCAGCGATGAAATGGCATGTCTGCGTTGCCACTGACTGGCAAGGCCTATTTATGTGTTGTGTGAATCCTCCTAGCTCGCCACAAAGCAGCTATCTACAAGGAAACCTATCTAGTCATAACAAACCCTAGTTCTGCGTCATGGAGAATGTGGGCAAAGTACATCTGATTAAGGAGAATGCTATTAGAAGAGGTAGATATTGAAGACGTCACCTGTGGACTGGATTTGGTAAAAAAAGGATTTTTTTTTGATAAACATAAATGGGCAATTCGATTTTGGCTTCCAAACAAGAGCTACAAGCATTGTTTTTTTTTTCGCTCACCAAGTTGTTGAGTTGTTTATGAAGTTTCCCTAACAGTTTTTCTTTTTTCTGCTCTACAAGTTCCACACAAAATACAATCCGTACTCCAAGTTTTTTGTTGATATTTTTTGTTTGTGCAAAAAGGTGGTTTATCATCAATTTCCTTGTTTAGGATCTTCATAAACCATTATTACCTGTAAAGGGGACATAGGTGCCAAGACAATGGAATTGCCATTGCCTGACAAGATCTGTCTATTTTCCTTTTTCATTAAAACTGACATATTCTTGGGACAAGAGAACCGTATCTAACTTCTTGAGTTTGTGCAGCCTGTTATAATTCATAATTGTGATTTGGTAAAGTACACCTGTTATTGTGAGCAAACATTGAAAAAAAAAAAGGTTCCTTTAGGAAGTCAGGGGCATCTTTTTCTTTTGTTTGAAGAGGTTCCAATCATTTAGCCCCTCCAAAGAAATAGATGGCTTCAGTGTCTGCTATGTAACTGGCAAAGTTATGTAAACAGAATTTGGTTGTTAGTAAAACCAGTCTAACAAAATTTCATTCTTTGTCAGCAGATTCCATGAAGATTTCTCAACTCCAATTAACAGCTACACGATTTTCAAAAGAGAATAATTCTGGCGAGGATGACGAGCTCCTTTCTGAACTCAGAGATAAGGTTACTTACAAAGTAAAATACCTCTATGCTAATAGTCTTAGACTCTTAGTACAAAACCTTACTATGATGCCTACTACAGTGGGATGCAATGGAGAACAAGTCCTCTCTTGCCTTGTATGGTGCTGGAGCAATCCTCACTATCTGGATATCCTTGGTTGTAGTCAAATCTCTCGACTCTGTCCCATTGGTATATAGCTAGCTTATCTTGCTATTTCCACTTACTTGTGTTTGTTCCCTAAGACCATGATGCTATTCATATTGTTATTTACCCTTTTTTTACTTTTTTTTTTGTTCCCCTGCCATGATATGTAGCTCCCAGGCTTCCTGGAGCTAGTGGGGCTCAGCTACTCTGGATGGTTCGTGTACCGGTACCTGCTTTTTCAGGTAATCTTAAAAGTTAAAACCATTTAGGTTGGCTGTGAGACTTCTTTTCCACTATTTAATACGAGTTTCTCAAGTTCAAGTTGTCCCTTTGCTTTGGACACCTAAAAGGCTGCTGGCAGAAGGCCAGAACTGTGGAAGATGCGCAGATTGAAATTAAGAGGTTGCACAGATTAGATGCAGTGTCCTTTGCATTTTGTTTAATCTGGAGAAAATTCACATAGCCTTTAAAATGCAAATAATTTATGTTGAATATGCCCTGCTGCAATGATTTGTAACACAGAGAACTGATTTTGTACATTTAGAATATCAGGCTTTGGTTCTGACTTTTTTTTCTTGCAGGAGAACCGGAAAGAATTGGCCGAGCTTATCGATGATATAAAGAGAAGGATTATTGGCGATGATGATTAACTGTTTCCTGGTTTGTAATTCTATTGATGGAACATTGTAGGCTTCCACTCTTAATTAGTGCCAGTCGATTTAGAAACGTCCTGGATTTATTCAGATTAAAGCAGTGATTAAAGAGCTATGAGGTATGGCTTTCCACACCTCCAGTGCCATCTGCAGTTGAGCAAGCTATTTGCTGAATCTTCTTATTCAGCATGGCCTGGAAAAATTCTTGTATTCTCCTTATATTCAGCTAGCTATAAGGTATGGCCTTCCACACCAAGATGTACCTCCAATTTAGCATGGTCTAGAAAAATTCTTGTATTCTCCATATATTCCGCTGTGGTTCCTCTCACAAATTCTTTGGGCTGCCCGCCCTAGCCAGAAGTTAGCAGTACAATTGTGATAACATGTAAAATTATCTGAAACAAAAACAGATGCACTTTTTTCCGCACTTGGTCAAACATGATGCACCTTATTATAAGCTTATATTGCTATATATCGAATCATTAATTTATTTGCTATATATCGAGTCATTAATTTATTACCAGCACAGTATGTACAACTTGTTTGCTTTCCGTGCTGCTCTGAGTTTGCCGGCTGGGCTGGTGAGAGTGAGACCAACCAGCTGCATGCTCCCGGCTGATCCCCATATCTTTGCCGTACGAACGCTGCCAAAGACGTGCCACATGTGGATTTGCATCCTGTACCCATCACCCTCCGGATTGCATCGGCGAGATGCCATCCCTTTCCGCGCCGAGATGGAACCAACGTGATGTGTCAAAGGCTGGACGCGATCGTGCCGCACGGCGAGATGTCACCCGTGACGGCGACCTCTGGCGACGCCGATGCACTGCACTGCTGGCTGGCTGGCTGGTGGATGGTGTGGTGTGGGCTGCTGCAACTTGCCAGCGGGAAGCGTGTTGTTTCTTTGACAAAAACTTGTACGGCGCCATCTTATCTTATCAGAGACGATTTCGTTTTCCGTTTATTTATTTAGGAGCGTCTAAATTGGGAGGCGTAGGTTCGACCTGGGAAACAACTTCTTTAGATATTTGCCAAGCTGGATGTCATGTCACCGTATTTTTCACACCATTAAGTCATGCCCTCTGAGAAAGTGGCTTTTTAGGCAACTAATAATTTCGATGTCCAAATGCAGGCTTCTCGTCAACCCTGGCAACCGAAAACATAATTGTATCTTTTAAAGGGAAAAAAGATTGCTATCTGCATGATCTCCGGCCTTTCGCTTTGGAAGAGAAATGAGGGTATATACAATTAGTTGGAATAACTTTTCCTGTGCAGCACCATGTGCAGGTGCCGCTGATCCAGCTGTGCATGTTGCTCAAGTTCTGAGATACCCTCATTTGGAACCGTCGGATCAGGAACTAACAATCACTTGATTACCCGATGAATCACAAGCCTTTCTGCCGACCGTGCCCGGTGCTTTTATTTAGCACAATAATGCAGGACTACTACTACAACACATGTGTTTCCACTTCCTAAACCGGACATACTTCCTCCGTCCTAAAAAAAGAATGACGTTTTGGGGGTTCGTGTCACAAGTTTGACTCGATTTGCATAAAATACGTATAATATTTATATCTCTAAATAAATTTATTAAAAAACTAGATCTAAAGATCTTTCCAATAATACTAATTATGATACTAATCGATCATATTTATTATTTTTAAAAATTGCCGGTAATCATTTGTCGGGAAGCGAGAATGTCATTTTTTTTTTAACGGAGGGAGTATCCTTGACAAGAAAAATGACCGATCATTGGCAACCAGGGCGGACCCACATGTCATAGGCCCGAGCTCGACTTTTTTTTTTTTTTGCCATTTCGCGGAGCGCGAGGGGCGAGGTTCGCATGGGATATTCCCACCGACCACGTACACGGAGCCGCCCATCACACTGGATCATCTTTCCCCTCACCCAATGACACATGGGTCCCACAAGTATGCCTACCCCGCGTGTCAGAGGCTCCCGCATTCCCCCCCCGCCTTCCGCGAGGGTGGGTGTGTCGGTGTGCCATTGGCTCGCTGACCGTCGCCTCGCGCTCGTGTCCTGCTATAAAACGTCCCCACGCTGCTTCGCCCCGCCCACTACAGCACCCGCAGTTCCCCCGACCGCACACCGTTCCGCCGCGCACAACGCCCGCAGCCAGCCCCGCGCCAGGAGGTTAGGGTTCCCGATTTCTGTTGTTTTTTTTTTGAGAAATTAATCTTGCGTGCTGTCCTACTTGATCTAGTTGCGTGTTCATGCTACGGGAGATGCGGTAGTGCTGCGAGTTGTCTCCCCCACTTTTTTTTTTTCTCCCCTTCTGATCTGAATTTTTCGGGACGTGTTCTGCGCTGCGGCTAGATCCGCTTTGTCTCGGGTGGTGCTCGGTGGGGTTGTTGTTGGAGCTCGATCCGCGAGATCTGAGGCTTAGAGCGCACGGGGCGCGTAGATCCGCCTGATTTGGTAGTAGTTTGGTGCGAGGACTGACTGCTGAGAGAACCTTTTGGGTTTCGTTCCCCCTTTTGGGGTTAGCAACCGTGCCTCTGTTATCTGTTGGAGGCTTGGAGCGGGGGACTCGGATTGAATGCGGAATCTCTGGAGTGTGGAGTAGTGTGTGCGTGAGGTGGATATTTGATCTGGATGTGCACGTGCCTTCACGGTTGGTGTATTGAACATGAAGGGTAGTTGTATCTGTTGCTGCTAGGTGTAGGATGTGATTTCTCGATTTATGTAGTGATAGGTGCGTGGCATTTTTGGGGCATTTTTTACCTGTTTTATGGAATTATGGTTGGGTGACCTGTTGATATGGGGTTTTGAATGATGATGAATTCTTGTTCAATTAAATCATTAGAAGATAACCTTGACAATGTTAGATCTGGTTGGTCCTTGTCAGTGATCTGTTAGGCAGTAGGGTAGATATGTTAGTTCTGTCTGATTGCTTAATTTGATGGACTTGGGGATCACCACAGAATGAACAGATCATATTTGCTTCTTTGTGTGGCGTCTGTTATTGCAATTTTTTTAACCTGAATGGTGGGTGCTGTAAGCTCATGTTGGATTAGATGGCACTTCTTGGTCTGGCTGTGTTACTGGTTCAGTCAGGTTTGTGTGACCCGTTCATATCTCCCAAAAATGTTATTAATAAGATTGTTCTTAGCAAACATGAAGAGGTGCTTATTGGCTTAAGTTTGAGTTTAATGGCCAGCCATGTGCTTCACATATATTCATTTTAGGTGACATTTTGTACTCTTTTAGGCAATGGCTTATTAGTCTCCTTTTGTTGCAGTAAGTTTGTTCTCTTATCAACATGTCGAGGGAGGAGAATGTTTACATGGCCAAGCTGGCTGAGCAGGCCGAAAGGTATGAGGAGATGGTTGAGTATATGGAGAAGGTGGCTAAGACCGTAGATGTGGAAGAGCTCACTGTGGAGGAGCGTAACCTCCTGTCTGTTGCCTACAAGAATGTGATTGGGGCTCGCCGTGCTTCATGGCGCATTGTCTCTTCCATTGAACAGAAGGAGGAATCCCGTAAGAATGAAGAGCATGTGAACCTTATCAAGGAATACCGTGGGAAGATTGAGGCTGAACTGAGCAACATTTGTGATGGCATCCTGAAGCTGCTTGACTCCCACCTAGTGCCTTCTTCTACCGCTGCTGAATCAAAGGTCTTCTACCTCAAGATGAAGGGTGACTATCACAGGTTGGGCTGGATGCAATGCAAGTTTATGATGTGCAATCATATCTGTATAATCTGAAGAAACCAACCAGATTTCTTAACTTCCTGTTCTTCTTAACTATGGCAGGTATCTTGCAGAATTTAAGACTGGTGCTGAGAGGAAGGAATCTGCTGAGAGCACGATGGTGGCCTACAAGGCTGCTCAGGTTTGTTCATTTTTTCTCTTCTGATAATATGACTATCTCTAGGGTGGTTGCTTTATTTCCATGTCCTATAGGATACAAGCTCATTGCGTTGAATGCTTACTGTTAGTCTTTAAAACTGTTTTCTTATGAAGTTTTATTCTGCTATGTATTGTGTAGGACATTGCTATGGCAGAGCTGGCACCTACCCATCCGATAAGGCTTGGGCTTGCTCTTAACTTCTCAGTGTTCTATTACGAGATTCTGAACTCCCCAGACAAAGCTTGCAACCTCGCAAAGCAGGTTGGAATCACATCTACTTTTCTACTACATACATTCATTTTACTGTTTTAGGGTTGAGGGTTGTTTGTGTATTTGAGCTTGAGCAGGGAAAAAAAAAATCCAAAAGTGCCTTTTAACTGTAAATTATAGAATTGTTCAGTATATCAGGAGCTTTTTATTGCTTCTCATATGACAAACTTTTGCCCTTACATTCTCATTGCAATTTGACTACTAGATATCTTGATCCCTGTGACTGTATAGGTCATATAGTTTCTTATAGTAATGCTACCTCATATGATAGTTTCTGATTAGAAATGCTACCTCTGTTATGATGAGCTGCTGATCTTCCATGTTTCCACATTTCTAGACAGGCTTGCTTCTAGTAGTTTTGTGCCATTCTGCCCTGTTATTGGTAGATTCTTGCTTTTTATCAGGCATTCCCCCTCTTTAATAGGATTCTTCATGTTCTATTGGATTCTGGTCATACTCAGGCACATTAATTATCTAGATGATAATGACGATTTGTGTTTTACAGTTTTGAGTATCTAAGTTCATTTGTGGTAGCTAGCAGGCATTTGAGTCGGTTGCCTGATCATTTTAACATTCATATTGTGCCTTAGTCCTTGTGCCACTGGAACTTGATAATTGATAATGATTGCCTTATTTTTGCAGGCATTTGATGAAGCTATCTCTGAGTTAGACACCCTTGGGGAGGAGTCATACAAAGATAGCACTTTGATCATGCAGCTCCTGAGGGACAACTTGACCCTTTGGACCTCTGACCTCACGGTATTTTTCTTCTCCCAAAATAAATCTAATCTTCTTCTGCTTGTCTATTCTTATCTGGTGCTAAAAATTTGTACCTGGTATGTGCAGGAGGATGGTGCTGATGAGGGCAAAGAAGCCCCGAAAGGCGATGCTGGTGAGGGACAGTAATCTCGGAGAGCGCATGTTGTTCGAGCCCATTGTTTTAGATGCTCTATGCTGTCGAAGCTGTGCCGTGCCATTATTGTAGCTGATTTCGTCTCCCCTCACTTCTTTTTCCCTGTATTAGTAGGCTGGTAGTGGTCGAATTAGTTCCCATTGCTTCGTGTTGCCGCTAGTTGGCACTAGGTCCGTGTGGACTGGTATTGTTCCCCTGGATTTGACAAGCATGTCTGTGGTCGCTCTAGCGTTTTATTGAGCTTTGAAGTCATTGCATTCATTTTGGTTGCTATCTGTTATTCGCTGGATCTTGGATGCGGTTTAACCTGTTGGTTATGGATCTCCGGGAAGCCGCCCTGGTCTCTGGCCTGCTAGAGATTGCCGAAGCTCTGAAGCAATGTATGTAGAAGAAAATAAAAATCGTGCAAACAACTCCTATTAGGAAAAGTGAAAACCACGCAAAAGCAGTTACGTAGTGTTTGGACACAGTATTTTTGGAGTCTTAGATAGAGAGCCACAATGGTTTTGTGAAATGCTTAAATTTTAGATTTTAGAGTACCATGAAGTGTTATAAGCACCATTTCTTTTTATGGCATACAGGCACCAAAGAAAATGCTGTCCGTATGGAGTTGTGAATGAGTTTAGGGCCTTATTAAAGTTTAGAAGCTGAAGCCTGAAGTTAAGGACAATAGATCTCTTAGACCTCTTTAGCTTATTTTTGTGGTCTAAAATTTATGAGATGGTCTAAATTTTGGATAACATGTTGGACCTTCTGTTTAAAGCCTTGAAGAGATAAAATGGTGTAAAGTCTAGTGGTTTAGCTTACAATGAGATCCAAACATACCCTTGTGATGTTATGCGAGATGTAGTATGTAGTATGTGCGTATACCATGGACTAGACATAATGCATAACATTATTTTTGTTTATGTGATAAGTATCATTGCCGATTTAACCTACAACCACCATAATTTTTATAGAGTTAAATGCACCAAAGGTACTAAACTTGCACCATTTAGGACCATGAACTCTCAAAACACGCTTCTAGATCTCTAAACTTGTAAGGATATGTCACTTAGGTCCACGATCTCTACAAATGCATTTATAGATTCCAAAACTTATAATGGGTGTGTGTCCATAAACAAATATTATTTTTTATATTTAATAATATAGTTATGAATTTAATCTTTATGTATCATTAATAGTTTAAAATTAATATTAAGGTTATTTATGGATATACAATTAAATAGGTTTTATGCATTAATAATGCATAAAACCTATTTAATTGTATATCTATAAATAACTTTAGTATTAATTTTAAATTATTAATGGTACATAAAGATTAAATTAATTTGAGTATTTTTGTAATTTACTGATTTAGTTAATCCTAATATATTTTTCTTTTTAAATTATTTTAATACTTTAGTTTATTTATTTATTGATGATGCCATATTAAATATTATTTTTATGTTTTCATAACTATATTATTAAATATAAATATAATATTTATTCGTGGATCTAAATGACACACCCTTACAAGTTTAGAGATCCGTAAATATATTTTCGAGTTTGTGGATCTAAGTGACATATTGTTATAAATTTATAGACCTAGAAGTACGTTTTGAAAGTTTGTGGATCTAAATGACACACCTTTACAAGTTTGAGGACCGTTAGTGCATTTAACTCATTTTTATATAAAAGTTGAACCAATCACTACTAAACTTTGAGCTACTCGCCCCATATCTTTTATAAGACCCACAAAAATTTCAAGAGTCAAACTTTAAAATCTTTGACTAATAATTTAGGTAACAATTTTAATTATTCTGTTATAAGCTTGATATGGTTAGATTGAAGACTAAATATACTATCTAAATATCATACATTTATAAATATAAATAATATAACATAACACAAATAAATGGTTAAAGTATAGTTTTGAAGACTCTGTCATATCTTGTTGTGCCTTATCAAAGATAACAGAGGTAGTAAGTTTTAGTATATCAGCACCGTTATTAGAGTGTATTTGTTTAAGTTAGCTGGTTTTTATTATATTAGCACTATCAATAGAGTGGGAAGTTCATATGTTTGAGTTCTGAAAGTGCAGGTCTCAAAACATTTGGTGAGCACTTGTTGAAATCTTGTAAATTTTGAACTTTCTATCCTCATTGCAATAATTTATTTTCTCATTTAATATTTTTTTCTTCATTAGAGATTATTGTTCAGAAGAGCATAAGGCAATAGAGGCATTTCTGGCAGATATAGAATATGATAATGCATTTATTAGTCTAGTTTTGGCTGATGGATGTAATAATATTGCATTTTAAGACTTGTAGAATGCTTGTAATATTGCAATCATATGTGCAAATATTGTTGGTTCACTTGAATATGATTTTTATATTCTTGAATATATGGGTGCAATTGTGTGTGCTGAAATTATTTATATGGTATGGGTTGAATTATGTGTGGGCTAAATTGTATGTGTTGAGAAAAATATGTACCTAAATTGTTGAAAGATCCTTATTTGATTTTAGTAATTGAGTGACAACATAGGTGTACTAATAAGTATTTATGTTGAGATACATAGGTGATTAGTCTATAGTATATTAGTGTGAGCAACTTGAGCCATGATGGTGGAGTGGTTTGGATTTGTTGCAAAGCTCAACTAGTCGTTGGATGCTTGTGTAGCATCATCAATATGTAGATGAAATAGAATGTGCAAGTGTAGGGTTGAGATGGAGAACTATAGAGAGATGAATAGTCCTTTCTAAAACTAATTGTGCCGGGTAACCGAAATAAAGGCAAAATTAAAACTATTCAGTTTAACCGAGATTTATCCCTCTATCTAAGATCTTAATTGAAGAGATCTTAATTGAGCAACTAGTTGCCTTAGCTAGATAGAGCTCGCCTACACAATTTTAGTTTGCAAGGTCACACAAGCCTATGTAACTAGTAATGCAAGCAATCTAGGAGCTCATACACATACTAGTGATGCAAAACGCCCTCAGGCACCTTATGAAGAGATCTTAATTGAGCAACTAGTTGCCTTAGCTAGATAGAGCTCGCCTACATGATTTTAGTTTGCAAGGTTACACAAGCCTATGTAACTAGTATGCAAGAAATCTAGGAGCTCATACACATACTAGTGATGCAAAGCGCCCAAAGCCTAAGCTCACTAGCACTACTCTATAGCAAGGCTACACAAGCCAAACTAGAGAGCTCAATAACCACTTAGCTACACAAACTAAGCAGAGTGACTAACAAGGCTACTCAAGCCAATTAGTCACGTAAGGGAGCTACTTCTATGCTACACAAGCAAGGAAGGTAACTAGCAAGCTACACAAGCTAACTAATTACAATAGCGACTACCCAAGCACACTATATGAGTAAGTAAATACATGATTGTATAAGGGGATTGCAAACCACTGGGATGAACAAGGTTGACACAATAATTTTTATCCTGAGGTTCACTTGTTTGCCAACAAGCTAGTCCCCGTTGAGACAAGCCTAAAGTTGCTGCCAATCCTCTAGCTAGTGGTGACCCGCAAGTTACACTCTCCCACATGAAGTCCTTAAAACAAGCTCTATCTTTTAAGTCAGCTAGACCACTTGGCACTCTTCGTGTTTGCTTTACTAGAGTTGCTCTTTGTGATCCCCACGGAGTGAGCACAACATCCCTTACAATCTCTTCTCAGAGCACCACACAATCTTCTTTACCTGCTTTGATGACAACCACCACTAAGTTGTCTAAGAGGTGGCAACCTCCAAGAGTAACAAGCACCACTGGCTTGCAACTCGATCACCTAGTGCCACTCATTGCAATCGCATTAGAATCACTTACTCACAATCAATTCATGCTCTTGCAAACACAAGTGAGTTATAGGCTCTACTAGTGTTCCCCAAGCATGTACACTAAGTCCCAAGAGTGGCAAGGATGAGCCAAGGACGGCCACACACTCCTTTTATAACCTCAACGGCTAAAATAGCAATTACCCATTCATTGTTATTTCAGCACATTGACCGGACACGCTGCAGGGAGCATCAGATGCATCCAGTGCATGTTCCAATAGAGTCTAATCAATTTTGCGACAACGTATCTAGTGCAATCTAGAGAGGTATTTTACCGACTGGGCGCGTCCGGTTGCCCCTAGCCGGACTCACTCTGCTTCTGATCGCTCTACTATGTGTGTTGCCTTCCAAAAAAATGGCATAGGTGTGTCCGGTGCATTGTTGCATTCATGTTCAATCCATGTTGCATTAGCATCCAATTCATGTTTCATTCGTTAGTGCTTGCGTCTAGGACAACTGACTGGACTCCCCTCGTGCGTCCAACCACAGAGTCTGATCACCCTAGTGACTTTCTTTCTTCCTCCTTTTCATTTATAAACTCTTCTCTTGTTCTATGCATGTGCCAACACTAGCAAAGTTAAATCACTCAAGTGCTAGTAGATGACTGATATGCAAACAAGTTTGCCCCTCTTAATAGTATAACCATCTATCCTAAATTCGATCATAAACTTCTCTACACATCTATGACCGGTGAAATAAAATTCCCCTCCCTATAGCTTATACCTTTGCCTTGCACATTCTATTCTATGTCCTCCGATGTTGATTTAACAAATACACCAACCTTGATCAACAAATGATATAACCCACTTCATATCATCATATGACTTTTGGTCTATCGATCTTGACCTTACTTGCTCTTTATTGTGGCTTTAGTCCATCAGTACCAAGTCTTTGCTCATGCCTACCACCACGTGAAAGGCAAAGGTATCCATTGAAAACAAGTTCGATTAGTTATTCAACTCAATGCAAGTACTCTCTTCTTCACCTTAGCCATGGCACCTCGGTCCTCAAGCTATCGCTTGCCCTTTACCTATGCTTAGTCCCTCGAAGCTCTTTCCTTACTATCTTCACCGAGCCATACTCAAGTTAAATCATATGAAGCATCTATGGAAAAAAACCATTCTTCAATATTGTAATCTTTATTTGAATATCTTCTAGATATGAATGTTGAAATCAATCAAGCCTCAGTTTGATTTAGAGTCATAAATGAATCAACATCAATGTGGTGAAGCCAATTCATGATTCCTTATATCCTATTTATTTTGGCTTGACACCTTTAATATTCATCTCAATTTCTATCTCCATAATGTAAGCTCGATCAATCCAAAACCATGAGACTATAGATATGCATAAGACAATGTCTCTTTACACTTTTACACCTTTGATTGGCATTACTTCATAAGACCATTACTCTTGATAGTTTTCTTCATGCTTCCAACTTGATCATTATGAGTTAACTATTAATTTTATCTTGTTCATGCAAAGCAAGCTATTATAGAGATCAATCCAAGATCATCACTCATGTCTCATTTGTCATTTGCCAAATATGCTTGCTTTCACATGATGTTATGATAATCCCATAACATATAAGCCATTTCATTAACTCCCTTTCTATTGTTGTCTTTTGCTTAAACTAAATAATTTTCATGATATTATAATACAACAATACATAATTTTGGCCTTACATGTGAACATTGTATGGAATATCATCAAGTTTGCCTTCTTGTTGAACCTTTATATACTTCTCATTCCACATTTCATAAGTGTATGCGATAAACTCAATTTTATGTTCAATACTTAGCAAACTTGTTAGACCTTTAGTTATGTTGTCATTCAATTCACCAAAAGTCACTAAGGGATAGATGCACTTACACTCTCTTTTTTTATTAGATGGGTGCACTGTTTGAAATCAAGTGCTGGAATAGTATTTCATCTTGAAACAAAGATTCCTTTGTAAAAAATATATAACAATGTTTAGGGCATGTCTGGCATAGTTTCACCAATAGCTTCATGAGCTTCATAAGCTATGCAAGCTGTTTTTATTACCAAACACCCTTTTTTAAAACACCTTCACGATTGAAGCTGTTTTTGGTTTTATCTCATCACAAAGAGGTGGGCTGAAGCTAAAAAAATAGCTTATCCTAGCTTCACTGCTATCCGTTGGCCCTAGCATGCCTCGATCACCGATTTGCCCCAACTAGATGCGAGTAGGTTTCACCACTGGTTCGGAGCCAAGGCACGCGCGCCATTGCTGGGCTAGGGTGTGGGCACCACCATCAGGCCGGAGCACTGTTGCCGCACCAAGCAAGAGCTACCGCGGAAGCCGAGCGCAAACTGCCACGACCACTAGGGCACCGGGTGAGTGTGGATGCCGCGGGGCACGAGTTGTAGCCGTTGAGGCAAGAGTTGTCACGGCTAATGGGGCATGGGGAGAACGCAGACGATGTGCGAGTAGCCACAGCCGTTGCACGGATACCCTCAGGTTGCGGCGGATTTAGCTATAGGGATGCCGCATGGGCCATGCGCGGACACTGCGGGTGGACGTGCACCACATAGGGAGGAAGACTAACCGAGTTGCCTGAGACCCATGAGGACATGAAAAAGAAAAAAGAAAATAAAAAATTTGGCAAATGGTGGCACGGGAACAACTCAGCTTCACCGAGAAAGCTACTTGTAAAGCTGAACGATAAACGGAATCTTAACGTGAAACATGTGCAGAAGCAAATAAAATCCTAATCAGCACTTCGCTGTCATCGATCGTGTCCATTCAATTTGAGACATCATCGACCAACTGTCAGAATAGCTAGCCAAGCCAACAAACCGACCTTACCTTGAGAGGATATTGTCTTTTGCTTCTACTGGACTGTCAGTCTATTTCACCGGTCGAGAGCTATCAATCACGATCTCTGAACGTGGAGCTCACACATGTGGGCTTGTTTGGTTAAGTTTCTGCCACATAAAGTGTGACAAACAAAAATAACAAAGCTAAATTTGTAGTAAAATTTGGTAAGAAAATAAGTGTATGACGTATGAGATAGAATGCTAAGAAAGTGGCGTGGCATATTTACATCAGTGAACCAAATATATGTCTAAACTGTGGCATACCAGACTTGAGACATGGCAAGTTACGGTCACGAAACAAACTATGCCGGCTTTTTCTTAGTTGTGTTAGGCTAGATAACGAGGTAACTCGGCTCAGCTCATTTTATCACGTTAAGATAAAGAGCTACTTGGCTAGGCTCGTTATCTCAACGAGCGAAAAGACTCAGCTCACCTTGAGCTTGTTTAACTCGAGAACTAGGTGTTAAAAAACATAAAATATAAATTTTGCATTTATTTCTAAAACTTGATTATAGTGATAATACTACCTTCATCTCTCTGAATCTTGTAACTCCTAAAATCCATGTCCAAAATTTTTTTTAACTTTAACCAATTTTATAGAAAAACATTAATATCTATGACATAAAGTGAGTATCTTATAAAAATACATTGTATGATAAATCTAATGGTACTAATTTGGTACCATACATCTTAGTATTTTTTTTTTCTAGAAATTTGGTCAAGTTTAAAGTTTGACTTAAGACAACTCTAGAAGTTGCAGTATTCAGAGACAGAGGGAGTACAAAAAGTAATACATCCAAAAGTCTTAAATAAAAATGTCCTTATTTATATAAGTATAATACTCTTCTGTTTATTTATCTTCTTCATCTAAACCTTTGGCGCAATGATCAAGGAGCAGAGCAAAAACACTTATTTTGCATTTAATGAACAATAAGAGGCGAGAAACAACCAATGAGTAGCAAAGGGGCAATAAATATAGTCAAGTGGTAGCCAATGAGAAGCAATGGAGCAACAAATGCGTGCAAATTCCAAGCTAATACGAAGATGATTTTTGAATAATTTTTTTTGTTTAGATGAAGAAGATAAATGAACCGAGGGAGTAATATACTACAGTATTACACCATACATCATGGTATATACTCTTTACTACGTATTCACAATGCATCCATAATCCATTGTTATCCATATATGCATTAAAACAAAGTGTTAGACTTACAATAATCTAAATTCCAAGTTTATAGGTCTAGGCCAGCTATCAACCAACTACAAAGTGTAAGACATGAAGTAATGCAAAAAACTAATATAAGGCTCGCGAGCTGGTTCCACACGAGCTTGTTAGCTTAACTCGTTAAAAAAAATATAAACGAGCCGAGACGCCATAACTGGCTGAATTGAGCAGAGCTACCAAGCTGTGAGCTTTCATTCAATCCTTAGTGGTGTGGAGCTCAGATTTAGAAAAACTAGAGTGTGGAAATTAATAGGGTGAAAAAACTAGAGACAGACTCGAATTATATGCCATCCTACTACGAGAAGTTAGTGAGAAAAAGTCCGTGATGTCATCTTAAAAAGAAATGCCCTTAACTATAAGTCTATAACATTGATTTCTCCATACGTCGACCAACTCGCACCGTGGAATATCACCAATTCACTAGGTTGTTTGCTGTCCACACGTACGCCCGTACGCCTTGGATTGCGAGTTGCAAGGTAGTGCCGACCAAGAGGATCCTTGGTTTAGTGTACACACTATTTGCCAAATTTTCATTTTAGAGAAGGCCGAAAGGAAGTTTCTTCATTTTCCCTTAGTAGCCACACATCATACATTGCCGATTTTGCTCCCACATGGCCAGACATGCACCATCAGTTTGCCGTATGGCCAAATTTGGTCCCATATATTTGCCACTCATCATCGACACACATGGTCCTCAAGAAAAGTCGTAGGGAGTATACATGTGGACAACTTTAATTTGTCTTGGAATCTCAAATTTTCTCACGTGCCCAGGCATAAGTCTGAACAAAGTAAATAGCAATACCTTGTAGTAGCAATCTATAAATGTCTGCTGCAGTTTGGAAGGATCACACGCACTACTACTACCCTTGGCCACACATATAAATGTACATAGTGCACGAACCTTGGTGTTGCTCCTGCTCGAGTAGTGAACTGCAACAAACAATAAACACATGGGTACTACCGGCACTGCATCTTTGCCAGCACCTGTGTTTCACCCAACAGTATGGGGGGACTACTTTATCAATTTCATCCCAGAGCCATTGCAGGCACGTTCATACATCTCTCTTTTACTGCAAATATTCTTGTTTCTTCGTGTGTTTACTTAAGGCTAATAATGTTTGCTGTATTCACTAGCGAGGTTTGCATTTGGATTGTCATGTTTAGTTCACATAGTCCCCTAATTTCTGTATTGAAGTTGGCTCGTTGTTCCCTCCGTCCCACAAAGCCTCCTAAAAGTTAATTTAGGACTACTAGCAAATTAATATGCAAGTGTGTTTCAATAGAATCCAAATTCGCATAGGAATTGGACTCCATATCATTGCTCCATATCATCGCTAGATACGAGTTATTCTAACTTGTATGAGCATGTTTATAAGCTGGAGTCACAAACAAGATACATATACATATTGGAATCGGATTATGTATCCAGCATCATTAGACACTAGTTTGTCTCATATGAATATAGGTTATGAGCCCTTGTTTAGATTGTAATTTTTTTAAAATTCAAAGTACTGTAGCACTTTCGTTTTATTTGGTAATTATTGTCCAATCATGGACTAACTAGGCTCAAAAGATTCGTCTCATGATTTACAACCAAACTGTATAATTAGTTATTTTTTACTTACATTTAATGCTTCATACATACGGCTAAAAATTGATGTGATGGAGAGAGAGAGTGAAAAAATCTGAAACTTTGAAGCAATCTAAACAATGAGTCACAAAGTCTGAGTCACAAATGAGCTATAGAGAGCTATCTGTAGTTAGAGAGAGATGGGTAAACAAATGAATGGAGAGAATTTTTTTTCTTTAATACTATGTATAGATTTAAGTCATATGGCAGCTCCGGTACAGATTCACTTGAAATTATTTAAAGCATATAAACAGTTCATACCATAATTCACCGGAGACTAACCACACTTTTTTTTGGTTTCCTTCGCCCATCGTGATTCGGATCCGCTGACCATGAAAAAAGTGGAACGAGATCCTAAATCCCACTGCAATGTGCGGTGTATTTTTCTATTCCCTATTTAAGTGTGTACATGTACGTCTCCTTCTTTTTACTTTTTCCAAAACAGAGCGAGGACACAAATGCTCGCATGCATGTATATAGACTCGTCTCTATGAATAAATAATACACATATCCTATCCCTATAAACACCTCTAAAAAACTTGGTTGGCAGATTTTGATATTAACGAAGCCACAATATACACCTCTTGCCCTACCACTAAGAGTAGTGTAGTTAAATCTTGAAATATATCTAAAAAAATAAAAGCACCCACATGTCGAGGATCTGTATTCTCGGATGGACAAATTGTGCCACAAGGAAGCTATGGGTGTCGACGTCATCTCTTCTTTTTAGCATTGTACTGTGACTACTATAATAGGAATATGATTATTTGTTTACCCCTTTTTCCTTGCAATATTCCAGTGTTTACACTGTTTATACAATTATTATTTCATTAAAGTTACCATGCATGGCAATGCCAAATCAAAATGTACAATCAAAATCTATCAGGTCAAATAATTTATATATACGGTTTTGCTTGCTTTTGCTTTCAAACTAGCAGATTTCAGATGACAAGATTGCAGAGAGAATCAACCAATTAAAAGCTGAGGTCAGTGGTATGTTTCCGGCTTGCAAGAACATTGTGGAAAAATTGTATCTAGTAGATGTGATCCAACGTCTTGGGATAGATCATCATTTTGAGGAAGAGATAGCCACCACCTTAAAAAACATTCACAGTGCTCAATTCAACAGCTCAAGCCTATATGAGGTTGCCCTTCGGTTTCGCTTGCTTAGGCAGCAAGGGTTTTGGGTTTCTGCAGGTACATCATAAATAGTAATGCAATGATGTAACTAATAAGGTTATCCATTACATGAAAATAAATGGGTTAATTATGCATACTCTGCAGAAGAATTTGACAAATTCAAAAATGAAGATGGGAGTTTTATCAGCGGTATAATTGATGACCCAAGGGGCTTGTTGAGCTTATACAATGCAGCTCACCTTCTTACTCACAATGAGGGGAAACTTGAAGATGCTATCTCATTTGCAAGGCAACATCTGGAAGTAAAAAGGAGTAGCCTCAAGTCCCCTTTAGCTGAACAAGTTGGTCGTGCCCTTGAAATACCGCTACCAAGGACTTTAAAGAGGGTGGAAGCAATATCTTTTATCCAAGAGTATAGCATACACGATCAAATGTACAGCCACGTGATATTGGAGCTTGCCAAGCTAGATTTTAACCTTCTTCAGCATCTTCATCAAAAGGAACTCAAGAAACTTTATCAGTAAGTTTTTTTTTTTCTCAAACGATGTATAGGAAAGAAAAGTACAAAGAGAGGCCGGTTCAGTTCGCCAGCTCCCATAGATATATAATGAATAAAATTCACCAGAGAAGTTATCTACAGCCTAACGTCCCTAAAATACATTTTACGGCCCTTGAAAGTTGGTTTGCATCTCATCCAAGTCCAAATGGACGTTTACCTAGCCGGTAGCTAGCATGACATATGTTGACTGAACACCTACCTAGATCTGACTGATGGGACCCACCTGCTAGCGGGAAGACTCAGTATTACAAAAATCATATATTTTCATTTTTTATAAATAAAAATAAAAAATATACAATCGGCTGAAGATGATTTTTATATTAAAATTGTAGCCCTCGATAAGAGATATGCAATTTTCTAGTTTTGAGTTTTTTTATTTGAGATCATTAAGATTCTAATAAATAATGTAAAGTTTTGGCAGCAGCATATATTAGTCCTGTACCAAGTTTGTCGATCATTTTTAAAAAAATCATATCTTATGGTGTAGGATAAAGATTTTTATGTGAAAGTTGTATCCCTCGATGTCAATGAGATCTAGTTCATAGTTTTGAATTTTGTCATTTGAGATAGTTAAGATGGTAAAAAATATAAAGTTCTAGTATTCAATTAATTGTGTACTAGGGTTTGTCCCTTTTAAAAATCCATATCTTTCTTGTATGATGCATGTCAACATAAAAATATATTTTATATGAAAGTTATAGTAGTCGATGATCTATATATTAGTTATTATATGTTCTTAATATATCAGATGGTGGAAAGAGCTTTCTGGAGAAATTGGGCTGGACTATGTAAGAGATCGGATTGTCGAATGTTACTTTTGGTCTTATACTGTGCACTATGAGCAAGAGAATGCACGTGCGCGGATGATCCTTGCCAGGTTGTTCTTGTTAACATCTTTGTTAGATGACACTTACGATGTGCATGCAACTTTGGAGGAGGCCCGGCAGCTCAATAAAGCTATTCAAAGGTAGGTATAGTTTCTTTTTATTATAACCTGAAAGATTAGAACGAACTGCAAACATGAATAAGTACGAGAGGGTTTAGCTAATTGTTCAATTCTGTGGAAAATAAAATTCACCATATGGCCACCAGCATCCTAAAATATATTGCCATGCATGCAGATGGGACGTGAGTGATGTTTCTCTTCTACCTGAGTACCTAAAGAAATTCTTTGTCAAGGTGATAAGCAACTTCAGGGAGTTTGAGGATGAGTTGGAACCACATGAAAAGTATCGCAATCTTTACAACATTAAAGGGGTAATACCTCCTCAAAGCTGATGAGACTTCTCTTGTTTTTATTTTCAGTCCAAACGTTATTGAAACTATCCATATTTCTCCAAGTACAATCACTATGCAACAGTGGCGGATCTAGAAAGAGACAAAGGAGATGCATAATATATAAGGCTAAAAATTTTACTAGCAGTGCATTCATAAGCATAATAGATAAAATAAATAACATAATTGATGATATTAATTGTTCAAAGTGCTCAAGCAAAATGTAGAACATTTAAGTTAGAAAAATACCAAATTTAGAGCTTTTGGTAACCAAAAGATCATACATATCTTTACAATTTGACACCATTTTGTCCACCATCCTCCTCAGTTCTAGATAAGAATTTTAAAAACATCACAATTCTTTTAAAAAATACCTATAGCAACATTTGTAACAGGAAAGTGGGGGCACATGGTTCGCATTTAGGTGAGCGAAGTCAGCCGTAAAGAGAGATCAACAAGCGCCTACATGGCCCTGCTTGAATGAGGATCCAAGATGGTGACATGGTGAGGAGCACCACACTAGCTGGAGCACATAGCAATGCCGCACAAGGCTCCTCCGATAGCGCACGGGAGGCTTGCCCTCAAATTGTGTGTCCATCGGGTACCTTAGACCTCTAAGATGACAATGGAGAGGCGGGGCAGATGAGGTGACTAAACAAGGTCGACTAGGGCACCGCCGCCTTGTAGGCTAGGGAACAAAGTACCACATGATGGGGCAGTGGTAGACACACTCCTGTCTTCAGCATCGTCCACCACCACTATGGTGGAGAGGGAGAAGGGGTGCATGTCGAACACGTTGTGGGGGAGAGAAAATGGGGAGACAAATGCGAGAGGCTATAGGGTAAGCAGGTGCATTGGATCATCTGTTTAATGGAGGATGGGTGGGTGGGTGTGTGTGCAGAGACAAAAGTACGTACCACAAACCTAAATGAAGTCACTATCAAACAATAAAGTCTCTTATTACCTATATCTAATCATAACTAGTCCTGAATCCCCATCCTTTAGTACCAAAGCATGAATTAGCACATCATCAATGGTACCATAACACATGAGCTATGTGTTGGTCCTCGCCTTGTGGTCTCTTCAACAGCAGAGAACACAGAGGGAATCTCCATGTTAGTGTGCCCATGGCCACCCCTAATCAAAACTCTTCCTCAATGGATTCCTCCCCTTAAAATTTTGAAACATAATTTGGCATAAACAAATCAACTAGTTCTACAATTGGCAGAGCCTATTCTCACAAAAGAAATCAACCAATTTGATAGTAACAATCATCAGTCTCAAATTATTTGGAACGAACATTATTCAAGAAAAACAAAAAAATAGGCATGGAACAAAGAGGAGAATCCTTAACTCAAGATGGAAACTTACACCAAGGGAAATGGAACCCCAATGCCAATGGCCGCTTCATTCCTTCATCAGTGCTAGTTCACTATCTACTGTGAGACTGACCACGATTTGAAACTTGACTACATCAAGAGTCACCCGCAGTCGAAGCACCACTGATGCAAGATTCACTTGGAAGAACGGGTGAGTTGAGGGAGAAAAATGGAGTGGAAATATTTACACACCTTATAAACCTAAGGGATTAGCTAGGAATCTAAGATTATAATTGGTAAGTTGAGGAAAAAATTGGGATGGAAATTTACGCACCTTAGAGTAACTCCATCAAGAGCTCTCAAATCAGGTCCTCTACTTTGGATTTGAGCGCTCTGATCCTCTTATTTTTGAGGGCTTCATTTTCTACATCTACTTCGGTGGGAGCCCTCAAATTCATTTCAATTGACAATGACATGTAGGACCCATTCGTTATTCTCAAATTCTCACCCCATGCTCTAACAACTAAGTTATGCGCGCAAACAGGGAGACCGGTGTGCTCCATGTGCAAGAAGACATGGCTTCTCTCCGGTAGCTGCCCATGGCTTCACAACTTCTTGTCCATGCGATAGAGGAGAAGAAGAGGAGTGGCGTGGAGGAGAGCAGGAGGCTGCGACAAGAAGAGGAGGGGAGAGGAGGCCACAGCTAGTGAGAGGAAGTTGCTAGCATAGCTTTAGCAAGGAGGAGGCCATACCCATAGGGCTGCTAAATCTGGCAGCGGTAGTGTAGAGAGCATGATGGGTGCTGCCACTGGGAGCAACCTATGGCTTCTTATCTGGTCAACAACGCGATCGGAAGGAGGATGTGCCCATGTGACCGCTAAATCTGGTGGCATCTATGGAGAGGGTGCCACTAAGTGTAGTTGCTCGGCAGGGGCATCAGGGAAAGAACAGAGCGCGTAGGAGAGCAAACTATTATACCTATAGGATGAGGGCCTAAACCTGAGCCGTTGGGAATGAGGGGCAGAGGGAGAATTTGGGTGCTAACTCAAATTTGAGGGTTTTCGTAGGAGCCCTACTAGAGCACAACTTTTAGCCTGGACACCCATATATTTAGCTATGGGAGCTCAACTAGGACGGCTGCTATAGAGGGGGTAAAAGCCCTTCGAATCTAAGTGGATGCTGCCATGCCATTGATGAGCGCTTCTGTTTAGTGTACAGCAAACCTCAATGGTTTGAGGAGGGTGGTGGATTCCTTTATCAATAAGGGTCCACCCCCTCATCCTCAGTTGCTGCTAGATTCACCATGAATTGGAGGCCTATATGTGGTGGCCACTCGATCCACTGTTGATTTTGGGATGAGGATAATAATGGGAAGAGAGTGAAATAAAAAGAGGAGAGATTAGAAAGGGAATAGATAAGACATCTTGGCGAGATAGAGTTGAATGCTCGTGTGCTATTGACCTAAGAAGCATATTCCTATGACCTCACATAACAGAACCATTCATCCTGATTGTGTGGTGAGATCGCGCAACAACGCGCATGTCCGAAAGAAGCATTTGGGTTATTTGATTTATCTTCTCCGGGATTTTGGACCAATTGTCCTAGAGTTCCTAGTGATTTTGACTAACTAATAAACACACATAAAATGGAATTGAAATTCGTTTATAATATAGTCATGTTTATAACCTATCTATATAAGATTATTCTGTATGAAATACTAATAGAAATATGTTTTTTCTAACATTCAGTTTCAAACTTTATCCAAATATTATCTCCAAGAAGCAGAATGGTTTCATCATGGTTACACTCCCAGCTTCAAAGATCAAGTTAATGTCTCTGTTATAACAGCAGGGGGTCAAGTGCTTAGTATTGGGTTGCTTGTTGGCATGGGTGATGCAGCAACCAAAGATGGATTTGAGTGGGCCATTGGTAAGACTGATGTCATCTGGGCATGTGGACAGGTGTCACATTTCATGGATGACATGTCAGCATTCAAGGTATTTATAGTAGTTCATTGATTTTGCATCTCATTTAGTGCATCCATATGAGCAAAGTTAATTATGTACATAACTAAGTAACTCTACCTTATTCATAGAATGGTAGGAACAAATTCGATGTAGCCAGTTCCGTGGAGTGCTACATCAAGGAGCACAACGTCACTAGCGAGGTTGCCATGGCCAAGATAGGCTCCTTTGTTGAAGATGCATGGAAAACCATAAATCAAGCACCCTTCAAGTATCCTGCTCTTTTGCCAGTTGTGAAACGAGTTACTAGCCTAGCAAAGAGCATGGCACTATTGTTTCTCGACAAAAGAGATGCGTACACATACAGCAAGAACTTCAAAAAGACATTGGAGAGCCATTTCATCAAGCATATTCCTCTCTATTAGCGAACAATTTGTGTTAAAATAGCCTATCAGGATAGAGTATATATAATCTTATCATCGCTTGGATCAAGTAAGTTTCATATGCATTAATGATAAGACATAGGCAATTCAACCGTTTCTTTAATCTAACGGCTTATGTAATCACCGAATGGTCGTGTCCGTTTAAGGTGTCTATTCGCCATGCATAAATACCCAAAATCAATAGAAAACACAATTCAATTATTGTATTATTTTGTTGTTATTCTCTTTACATTGAACACTTTTCTCTTTGCTGAGTTAAACGAGAACTGAAGTTGAACAATGACTTACGAGAACTGAAGTTGAACAATGACTTCAAATCTAGTACTCTGTTAGATTCACAAGTAAGCTCGAGAGGTTCACCTAGAACAATGAAACAAAGCCATCGGCCTATACACTTTGATCTGAGGATGACTACAGGACTCCACGATCCCATATATGCACATCACCACATGTTTCCATGCCAGAGGATGGTCCTCTCATCACCAATGGGTTTCCACTAATCACTGCTAGCGCCTCCCAGCCCCAATGCTTCCGCATGAACATCCACTAGTATAGGAATGAATATTACTAGCGGTCAATAAGGACCTTCAACACTAGTTCAAAAATCAGCCACCATGCTATCAATTGTAAAGATATGGAGTTTGTAGTGTTGGACATCTAACTGTCACTAAAAAAGCATTGTTAGGTGTGGTTCCATTAAGATATCTCCTCTGAAAATGATTTTATCAAAAGCAGTTGCTTTACGACAATAGTCACTATAACTCCATTTTCAGGGGCGGTTTCTATAAGAGAGAACCACCCTTTGTAAACTGATTATCCGTGTCGATTGCTGGTGAGGCATATGCCAGCCTTGATGCTCCTCTCCCATTCTCCGAACCACCTATTCTATGTGGCTGCAACAGCAATACACATCTCTATAGGTTTTGTTTGGCTGCACGTACAAACAGTCCGTTGGAGAATACACCATATGTGGATTGGGTGTTGGCCAGTTCGAGCACCAAACCCATGCCAGCATCCAACCCATGGTTTCATTTGGCAAGGGCGCCTAGAAAAATCCACACTTTGGACATATCATTTTCTAAGGACGACTGTGCATAGCTTGAGGAAAAAAAAAATATTGCAGCTGTTATCCCCCTCTTATGAATGTGCTGATTTGCAAAATTCTTACTACTGAAATAATACGTATTATATGAGATATATTTTCTTGCAGACAATGTAAGTGCTTGAAAGATCGTGTGGTAACCTATGTATATGATATAGGTGCTATTGCTAAGTTGAATTTAGCACCATTATCGTGTGATGACATGTAAATTAGTTTACATTTTTTTTACCATTAGGATAGTCCAATCTTCATGTAGCATTTAATTTCCATATGTTGTTTTCCATTACAATCAATATAAAACTACATTTTGTTTCAAACATCTAATAGACTTAAACATCTTATTTTTATGTGGATGTGTATGACAATATCTATGATAAATATAAGCAGGTGAGACACCTACTAAAAATAGCAACGCTTTGCTAGTAGTCCCTCTTATCCCAAATTAGTCATTCCAATTTTTTTTAGAGTTAAAGTATCATAAGTTTTTCTAAAATTATAGAGAAAATTGAAAGATTTAGGATATCAAATAGTTATACTGTAAAAATATAATTAGTGAAAAATATAATGATACTTATTTAGTATCAGTATCATAAATATTTTTTGTTATATAAATTCAGTTAAACTTGAAATGTTTTAATTTAAAAAATAGAAAAATAGAATCACTAACAATTTGGAACGAAGGAACTACTAAAATAGTAGTGATCTGGATGACCGACAAACTATCACGTGAACAATGTGGGCAAGTGAAAAATATAATGATACTTATTTAGTATCAATATCATAAATATTTTTTTGTTATATAAATTCGATTAAACTTGAAATATTTTCATTTAAAAGAATAGAAAATTAGAATCACTAACAATTTGGAATGAAGGAACTACTAAAAATAGTAATGATCTGGATGACCGACAAACTATCATGTGAACAACGTGGGCAAGCATTCATGCGAGATCACATCCCTGGACGCTTTTGTCATCGATCATATCCACTCCATTTAATGCCCGGCTAACCATTCACAATCGTTGACAACCGGACAACATCGAACGGATCGTATCATAAACCTGGAATTAACCTTTTACTGGGTTGTCAAATAGTTAGTAAAGAAAGAATCCTATCAACTATTAAAATATCTTTAATAGTAATTTATAAATAGCTAGTTAGATGAGAGATATAGAAATAATAAAAAAATATTTATTTTTGTGATTCCTTGGATTGTCATTTGGAGATGAAGTGCTTGTAATAAGGAATAGCTATATGCATTTATCAATGCAGAAGCTGGAATATTTAATATATTCCCTTTTCAAAAAAAAAAAGGAAAAGAGATCAAATAGCTAGCAACTTCCAAACAGTTAGTGACTCCTAAATAGCTAATCTAGCATGATCTCTTAGAAATCTCTCACATAACTCTTCACTATAATGTTTATTTTTTCCTTATTTCTATGTCTTAATTAGCTAGTTATTTGCAAATTGCAACTAAAGATATCCCGGTAGTCAATAAAATTTCTTCTAGACTAGCTATTTGAGAACCATTGAGACGTCTTACAAACAACACCTGTACAAAATCAGAGGGCACACCTGTACAAAATCAGAGGGCAAGCATTTCTATGACTTTTTTTTTTACTTGTTAGTGTTATAACCCAAAGGTGGTAATACTTATACTTATTTCACTATGAGTTTGCTACGGCATTTTGCAGTCATGTCCATACTTCTCGAATTCTTGTGCCTTGTAGCTTGATTTCACTAAGGGTCGTTTGGTTGTAGATATTGAAGAGGTTGGAATTGAATTGGATCCAATACCAAAGCAGCCATAGCATTGAAATGGCTACAATTCGAATATTATTGTTTGTATGTCCATTGAATTGTTTTTTGGAATCTTCATCCAATACCAGTTTGTATCAGAAAAAACTAAAGACTATTTCACTAAGGGTCGTTTGGTTGTAGATATTGAAGAGGTTGGAATTGAATTGGATCCAATACCAAAGCAGCCATAGCATTGAAATGGCTACAATTCGAATATTATTGTTTGTATGTCCATTGAATTGTTTTTGGAATCTTCATCCAATACCAGTTTGTATCGAGAAAAACTAAAGACTAGAAACTCTCAACGGCGACATCTCTCCATAGTGTACAGCTCAATCACGAGGGAGGCTGGGAGGCTTTGGCGGCCCATGGAAAGCGCAGAGGCAGATCTCAATGGCGGTGGGAGCTCGACCCCAGCGGCTCGACCACAGCAGGGGGGGGCTCACCGGCCACCATGGGGAGCTCGACCCCGGGCATGGCGAGCGGACCTCGGCATCCACGGCCATGGGGGACTCGACCATGGCGGTTCCCGAACAGCAAGGGGAGCGAGCGAGACCACCATGGGGCCATGAGGGAGCTCGACCCGAGGCATGGCGACTGAGAGGGAGGGGTCGCCATGGGGGAGTGAGCGAGAGCAAGATCCAGAGATGCCACCATGGGGAGCTCGACTCGGGCACTCCGCCGTTAGATTTTTTCACTGGCGCCGACTAGTGTTGCGTGGGGAAGAATCCACAGCCCAATACCAAGATCATCCAAACAATAGAATTAGAGTGTACCAATGCCAATTCCATTATCTGGGCCTGAATATCAACATCCAAATGGGCCATAAAGACAATCACTTGTGACTCACCAGATGAAGCCATGTTGTACATTCAAGTGCTCCATGATGTAGCCATCGTCGAGATGTTTAAACAGATATATGAATCTCTAATTTGGAATCCTTATGAAAAAAGCTATAGCGATAGGAAGATCTCACGGGTTCGTCAAATAGGACCACCCGATTTTTTATACTAGACAAACCTGATGTGTTTTGCAAACCACATGTTATTCGTTTTGTATTCGAGGTCACCTGGTTTTGCATGTATGATAACAGAATTGTAGATATATGCAGAGCAAATTTTTTTAACATGTTTTGGGTGTGATATATACAACCTCTCACAGGGCAAGACCTCTCTACCCTATAAATATAAAAGACCCTGGCCAATTTTGGCAAATCTAGGTGGCCAAATTAAAACCAATCTAGAATCTTTTTACCCTAATTTTTCATTCAACCTCAATATGATGTTCATCCTCTTTCGATGACTAGAGTTGACAATCTAGACTTGTTGGTTAACTTAGTGCAATCTGGCAATGCACATGCCTTAATAAGACCGTCCTGGGGCGAGAGACCTTGAAGGGCCTTTTGCTACTTCGCTAGAAAACTAATCATTCATTGTTACTTAAGTGTGGTATTTACCTTTTGCTAGTTTGCTAGTAAATCTAGTCGCCTCTTAAAATGGAAGTATGAGAGTCACCACCTCTTCAACTAAATTTGCTAGGATGATCATCAACATTCTAACAGAAACTGTGATCAAAGCTATGTTTGTGGGCCATGTAATTGTAAAAAACTCATGAATTTTCCAAACTAGATGGAGTATGTTATTAAATTTTAAATTGCAATCCAATATGTAACAAAATTTGGAAAATTTTCAAATCGTATATCTCAAACTCAATACACCTTCAATTTTGAAATGTTATATATAAATCTATGTACATATAATATCAAATACCGCCTTCGAGTTATATATCCAAAACTTTATACATTCTCAACTTTCAAACAAGTAGTACGAGTAGAGATTTTCTGCATGTATTTAACACTTATAGACAAATAGATTTAAAACTTTATTTGTATATCCTTGAATTTTGATCACATAGAAACTCCATGCCATGATAAACCAAGGATGCAGGGAAAGTTGCCCACCAAAGGTTTTAACTCGATCAAAGGTTTTAACTTTATACATCATCGAATTTCATTGACATAGAAAATTAACAATTCCATGCCATAGCGGTCCTAATTAAGGCCTGGACAATGACTTCTAATCAACATAGAAAAAGGGAAGGATGCATAGAAAAAGGGAAGGATGCAAGGACCACTATTATAGAAAAAGAAAAAGTTGCCCACCAAATTATAGCATGCCGCTCTTGATAGGTGCAATTTACTTTAATGTTATTTATATCAGTGGTCTAGGAACATATCGAAGAGTGAGCAAAAGAAGAAAGAAAGAAACCTGAGTCAAATGCTTTAAGTGAATGCTTAATTTAGAATATTTATTGATGAGCTCAATCTTTTTCTTTCAACCCAAATAATTAATGACCTCAACCTTGAAAATCTCAATAAAGAATGTATATATGCATAAAAAATAATTAGTATCAAGAGAAGTAATGGATGTCTAAGTAAATATTGTTAACTAATCATTTGAAGCACAAATGAAACTAAAACCAAGTTACAGATATTCTTGTGGTAGAATCTTCTCATTGGGTTCCACCATTCAAGTATCTGACTTAACATGGTCTCTCTTAGCATTTTTGAATAATTATTCTTTTAAATCCTGAGCAGTGTGATTATCGATAGAAAAACTCCTAATAATTTCACAACATGGCTCATCACACAATAGGGTAAGATCAACCTCTTTTGTTATTGTGTTTTTAGGGAATCATAAATCTATCTCATTTTATTATTGATTAGAAAACTAGGGCATGTTTGGCAAAGCTCCATGAGCTCCAGATTCACCAAAAATAACAACACTTCAAAACAAGTTACCTAGGCATTGTCGATCCACCAAATTTAGATTCACCAAAACGGTAGAGCTGGGGGCCAGATTCACTATTTTGGTGGAGCTCACAAGAGGTGCTCCATGAAAAGGGGGTGTTGTACGTCATGGAGTTCGAAGGAAATACCCACCACTGCCATTGTTGGTTACATACCCTATCTACATGCCAATTCATTCTATTCATGTTTCTTTCATCTTCCCAACTCGACCCAACAAAAAAATGATCATGCCTCCTTTCTTTCATCATGGCCAGTAGGGAGGCCACGCCACCCACCTC
The DNA here is from genome assembly GCA_015844335.1 of Chrysopogon serrulatus. Taxonomy (NCBI): domain Eukaryota; kingdom Viridiplantae; phylum Streptophyta; class Magnoliopsida; order Poales; family Poaceae; genus Chrysopogon; species Chrysopogon serrulatus. Next base: position 55,406 of record JADLZL010008274.1, on the reverse strand, counting down.
CTCCATCCGTTTAGCTACTCCTGCGAGCCGCCCATGGCTAGATCAGGTAAATCCAATCCTCCTCAACTTCTCCATCCCTTTCTTCCACATCCATGGAAAAAAATTGCACCCAGGGTTGGGCTATCAAGATAGCTTTGGACTACAGCGACTGGTGCTCCTCCTCTCATTGGAGCGGTCAGCGTCAAGCCTTCTTCAACCAGGTGTGCAGCTGCCTAGGCTGGTGACACGACTGGGGGCGTGGCTGCCCAGGCAACCCCAACCAGACACCACCCACCCCGCTCGGCACGCAGGCCTCCCCGCCCAGCCACCAGGCTTCCCTGGACACTAGACATCCATGGTCACTGGGGTCTGGCTGGCCATGGAGCTAGGGGCATATGACTACCTGTGAGAGTCTTGTCATGTTTTTATTTACATGTGCCAAAAATGAGCTAGGTCGAAAAGTTGAGGTGAGACAATTAATAGGAAATTTCATGAGGTCCTTAACTTTTTTATGGCCATGGCAAAGGATTCCATTAGACCTAAGGATCCCAATTTTCCTATGGTTCATAGGAGGATAAGACATGATAGACGAGTGTATCCACATTTTGGGTTACATTGGTGCTTTAGATGGTAAACAAATTCGAAGTTTCTCTTCCACTCAAATATTGGGAAAATGGGGATAGCCACTCAAATGTCTTAGCAGTTTGTGATTTCAACATGTGGTTCATATATGTATCCATGTGTCAACCGGGAGCTATGCATGACACATGTGTATGTGTGATATACAAAGCAATCAATGTGGACGAAAAAAAATCTTCCCACATCCTCCACAAGGTAATGAATGAATAATTAGTCGTTTAGTCTCTTTTGTATGATGGTAAAATTAACTTATATTGTTTTGACCATGTTTAGGAAAATACTATGTTGTTGATGCCAGATATCCTAATCGGCCCGGCAATCTAGCTCCTTACAAGGATGAAAATATATCATATGCTAGAGTGGCATAGAGGTATGGAACCCAAAATACCAAAGGAAAGATTCAATCACATTCACTAAATGTTATTGTGGTCTTTTAGAGTTTTTGAAAATGAAGTGGCAAATTGTATACAAGTTGCTCACAGCTACCCAATGTGGAAGCAAAAAATGGTGGTTGTTTCTTCTATGGTCTTTCACAATTTTATTTGTGAGCATGGTAATGAATATCTAGAATTTGCTCATTTAGATTGTGATCCTCATTTTGTCCCTACAATATCTAAAAAGGTATAGCCGATGTGTAGTTATAGATGGTTCTACTTGGGAAGCCAATGCGACACTATGGATGTATTGATGACTTAGTCATGGCTCTTGCTCTTGCTTGGAACTAGCATGCAATGGAAGACTAGTCTCAATTATTTTTTAGTTGTTTTTATGTATGGACAATCGTAATATTGTTGAGATGTTGTTATGGAAGTGGTTAATTAATTATATATCTTGTGTGTCAATGTTGAATGCTCATGAATATATGTGTTAATATATTGCATTTGTGTTAAATAAAGTACACCAGTTTTTTTAATAAATATGAACAAAAGATGTATGCTACATGAAAAAAGATACATCGTGTTACAACCCAAAGAGCAAAACAGGTCATTCCCATCAAAAACTCAGTTTTGTGGGTTTGGAGCTGCTATGTAGCTAAACAGTTCCCTGATAGATCCACAATGGAGCAGCTTCATGGTGAATCTAAGGTCCATTCATATTTTTAGTGATGAAGTTCTACCAAATAAGCCCACAATTGCTTTTAGTTGTATGATTTGCATTATATTACCAAATTTAGCATTGATTAAAAATATTACTTACACCAACCTACCAATGAATATAATACAAATTTTTATTAGAGTGAATTTAAGAATTAGAGTAAAATCTAAAACAATGTGCATAGTATTGTTGAAAAAAAATGGATATTCCAAAATGAAACTAAAAATGAACTGAAAGTTATGAAGGCACAAATAATTGCCAGATGAAATTCTATTCAGAAGTTTGTACTGCATAAGCAATAAAAAATCTGAAATTACGTTGAGATTTACGAAGACATTTGAATTTGATGTAAAAGAGGGATCTAACTCCCAAACACGTGAAGATGCCAGTGAGGATCCCTATCACTGAACATGTCAATGACCATACCATAGTTTTCAATGAGCCGCCCAAGTAGGTTCGAAGACAAACTGTATAAATAGCGCAAGTGGTGGGACGTGTTTTCTAATTTTCTATGCACAACCAATCCAATTGCCAAATGGAGAACATCACCAGAATCAGCATGACGCCATCATCGCCATTCCCATATCGGAGTAAGACTATCCACACTGGGTCCTGGGAAGGCACCCGGTACGCGCTTTGGCGGGCGAAAAACGCTGCAGCGGCGTCCGGGGAATTGACGTGGCACACGGAATTTCCCGCACCCGACGCCAAACCTGGCGTGGTACCGGGCGTCCGTACGCGCCTGCGGGCGCGGCCCCCCCTGTGGCGTCGGCCGCCCGCGAGCTCCGGCGTCCGGATGGGGAGAAGGGAGGAAGAAGGGAGGGATCGCCGCCGCCGCCAAGGCGCCGCCGCACGCTGGCGAGAGCTGCCGCCGCTGGGCGCTCGCTCGCCGCCCGCGCTGGCCGGCCAAGGCTAAAGAGGCCGCCGCGCCGGCGGGCCGCGCGCTTCGCTTCGCCGCCGCGCCGAGGCGTGCCGGGCCGCGCTGGTGGCTGCCGCGCTTCAAACATTCGCCGGGCCAAGGTGGCGCGCCGCCGCGCCGCTGCTCGCGCCACCGCTGCCGCCGCCGCACGCCAAGGCCGCTTAGGCCGGGTGTGTGCGCCGCTTCACGCGGCGAGTGCCTCGCCTGGCTGTCTGGGCCGCTTTCACGTGCCAAGGCCGGGTTCGTTCCAAATAAGTGTTCTGCCGACCCACCGTGGGAGCAGAAATGGCGAGGAGGTGCAGGCGTGGGAGTCCGCTCCGACCTAGACGCCGCAAATTCGCGAGGCCCGCTGGCCGCGCACGGGGGCGCTGAAGGCCCGGCCGCGCACCCCGCCGGAGGGGGTGCCCGACGGACGCTGGGATGGGGAAGGAGGCCGGAGGGCGCAGAGAAGGCGACAGCCTTAGGGCGCGCTTGCCGAGGCCCGCCCGTCGGAGTGGGAGGAGAAGCAGGCCAACCTCCCGAGCCGCACGCTTCACCTGCCGAGGAGAAGCCCCCTGCGCCGCCGCCGAGGAGAACGCCGCGAGGAGGGCTAGGCCGGGGAGGAGGGATGACGGGGAGGAGGGTCTCGGGGAGGGGCGCCGGGAGGCGGGCCGGCCGGCCGCCACAGAGAGAGAGAGAGAGACGGGTGGGGAGAGATAGAGGGGTGGGGTGGATAAAAGGAGGGAGTGAGGCTGACATGTGGGACCCGTACATGGTTAGTTGGGATAGAGGATGTATATAGAGTACGGATGGGTGCAGGAAAAATTGGTATGGAGTATGGAATCTTGATGATCAGGACAAAAGATTCTGTTTAGAGGATGAATACAGAGTACGACGAGTACTAATTTTCTAACACGCGCACGCAGGCCAGCTGCTTCCTCGTCCTCGTGTTTGTTTTCATCGTCTCCCACGTTTCGCTACTTGTTGTTGGTGGTGGTCACCGCGCAGTGGCGGAACCAGCGAAATGACAAAGGGGGGGCCAGTCTAGCTAGACAAAACATAAGGACCGGCAAAATGTATATGTATATAATATAATTATCTATATAATCATAATGTTTGTTGTGACAATGCATAGAAGTGAGTCTTTTAGATAAGAGGATAAAATAAACTTTTTTTTTTCATTTGAGCCTCACTTTGCGCGTCTTCATGGCATAGAAATCATCTATAATTGCATCTGTTGTGAATTGTACTGCAAGTTCTTTCTCGATATAGATAACCAAACAATCTCTCAAGAATGCATCTTCCATTTTATTTCGAAGCCTTGTCTTGACAAGCTTCATTGCAGAAAATGCTCGTTCCGATGTTGCAGTTGAAACCGGAAGAGTAAGGACAAGTCGAATTAACCTATAAATTAAAAGGAAAGGGAGAATGCATGTTGTTATTTCTACGACAACAAATTGATAAATAGTGGGAAATAGGAAAATATAATACCTGTCAATCAAATAATAGTCCTCTGATTTCTTTGTTTCTACAAGCCGACGACAAAGGTCGGCTACACTTGTTAAATTTTGAAACTTTGGATGCGAAGGCACATCAAGCTCATAATGTTGTAATTGACGTCTCAATTTAATTATTTCTTGCTCTGAAAAGTCGGCCGAATAAAACTTTGTAGCCAAAGTACACACATCCTCAATCTTGAATGAACTAAAGGAATCTTTAGGATCCAAACTAGTACACAAAACAAGAAGTTCAGTTGCTTGCTCACTGAACCTAGAATTTAGCTCTTGCAATTGCTGATCAATTGCAACTATGAAAACATCATATCTGTAGTGGTGCTCAACTGTTGTCTCACTACTAGAACGAGATCGAATATAATCAGCATATAACCCATTCATATCTGGAACACTAATTCCTTGTTTACTGCAAAAAGTTGTCACTTCTTCGAGAAGTTTGCTCCAACCATGATCTCTTAGATTCTGAATCAATTTTTTTGTGGTGGCAACATCATCCATGGACACCGCGGCAAGAGATCGGCTCCCAATGCCAACCGCCCGCCGCCCTCCCGCGGGGGCTGCCTCTCATCGGCAACCTCCACCAGCTCGGCAGCCTCCCGCACCGCTCGCTGCGTTCGCTCGCCGCGGCGCACGGCCCCGTCATGCTCGTCCGCCTCGGCCAGGCGCCGGCCGTCGTCGTGTCCTCGGCGTCCGCCGCGCGGGAGGTGATGCAGGCGCAGGACCACGTGTTCGCCAGCCGCCCCTCGCTCACCATCCCCAGGAGGCTCCTGTACGGCTGCACCGACATCGCCTTCGCGCCGCACGGCCTGTACTGGCGCGGCGCGCGCAAGATGAGCGTGCGCCACCTCCTGAGCCCCGCCCCGGGTGCGCGCCTACCGCGCCGTGAGGGAGCAGGAGGTGGAGGCTCTGGTCCAACGAGTTCTAGACCAGGCGTGCCGCGGTGACCACGGCGGCGGCGGCGGCGGCTCCGTGCGCCTGAGCGAGCTGCTGAACGATTTCGCCAAGAACGTGGCGGGGCGGATCGTGCTCGGACTGCGCGCCGCCGGGGGACAACGGGTGGCGCGCCAAGGTGGACGCGCTGCTGGAGGAGAGCAACGTGCTGCTGGGTGCATTCCACGTCGGCGACTACATCCCGTGGCTCTCCTGGGTGAGCTACGTCGACGGCACGGACGCCAGGGTTAGGAGGGCATTCCAGAGGATAGACCGGATCCTCGAGGAGATCATGGACACGGCCGCCACCGGAGTTAGGGGGGATGAAACGAACGACGATGCTTTCATCCATGTGTTGCTGTCACTGCAGCAGAAGGAACCAACTCCCCCTGCTGGGACAGCAAAGTGGCGCCTCAGCAGAGACAACTTGAAGGCTCTCTTGGAGGTAATAAAACTAGAAGGATATCTCGTGTGTTGCCACGCAAATTGCTAAGATAATGATTTAGAATAAAGTTACTAGGGATAAGCAACTTTAATTTAATGTCAGTAGTGATGTGGCACACTGACAGGACTTGTTCGGAGCCGGGATAGAGGCCACGATCATTGTCCTGGAATGGGCCATGGCGGAGCTGCTGCGCAACAAGGGAGTCATGCAGAAGCTGCAGCGCGAGGTGAGACAGGCTCGGAGCACCAGCAGCGACCATGGCAATATCGTCGGCGAACAAGATCTGGCCGGAACAGGAATGGAGTACCTGAGAGCCGTGATCAAGGAGGCAATGCGGCTGCACACGCCGGGGCCGCTGCTGCTTCCGCACAAGTCCACGCAGGCTACTCGGATCAGCCACGGCGAGTACGACGTCCCGAGCGACACCATGGTGATCGTGAACGCCTGGGCCATCGGAAGGGACCCGGAGGCATGGGGGGAGTCGCCGGAGGAATTCCGGCCGGAGAGGTTCGTCGGCAGCGGGGTGGACTTCCGGGGCCAGCACTTCCAGCTCATACCGTTCGGCGCCGGGCGGCGGATGTGTCCCGGCGTCGACCTCGCCATGTCGGTCGTGGAGCTCGCGCTCGCCAATCTCGTGGCTCGGTTCGACTGGGCGCTGCCGGAGGGCGAGGCAGAGCTGGACATGGAGGAGACCACCGGGTGCACGGCGCGGAAGAAGGCTCCAATCTTGTGCATTGAAGGGTCTTTGTTCAGCTAGTGAATTAAAAACTCGTCGAAGTGCTTCTTTGCTTATCCAGTGGTGGGTCGGTGATCCACTGATACTGGTAGGAAATTTAGTGATATACTATAAGGATTCTCCACGCGTTATTGCAGGTATGAAGAATAATTTGGATATATTGATATAATATTGTTGATGCGGTAATGATATCTGTTCTCATACTTGCTATTGAACAAAAAAATACTCATGAGTTTTATAGGTAACAATTTCACGCGATAGATATAAAGAAGGAATAAATATTGTTAAAAAAATTTCCCTCAAAACCTTGTTGTACGTCCAGGAGTGCACTGAGGTGACGCTGGACGTCGACGGCACCGACTCTCCGTGCAAGTCTGCTTGAGGACAGCAGAAATGATAAGGCAACACTCGATATTCCCATGCCATTCACGTGCACTGTCAAATAGGAGTGAAATGCACTCTTTCATTGATTTAATCATCAAATTCAGTTAACCAACCGCTAGCAGTATTTCCGGAGATGATTGAGAATTATGTACATAAATACGCGCGCAGGGGGGACCGGGGGGTGGGGGGGAGGGATGATTGAGAAATATATCTCAACCCCGAACACCCCAAACAGGGGGCCAATCAGCCTTCAAAACACTCGTGTTGCAAACAGAATCCAATGGGTTCCCCCATTAACATCTGTGCCCATCATTCACCCTCCCAAAACCATCTGCCATCCCCATAACATCTGCGCCCATCATGCAGCTCCCAAACTATCTGCCATCCTATTGCTGAGCAGCTGAGCTTCGTTATCAAGCTCATTCATGTGGTCCAACAGGTAGTTAACCACACCATCAGCCATCCCCATAACATCTGCGCCCATCATGCAGCTCCCAAACCATCGGCCATCCTATTGCTGAGCAGCTGAGCTTCGTCATCAAGCTCATTCATGTGGTTCAACAGGTAGTTGACCACTAAATGTTTATCCTCGTTGCAAGCAAAGAAAACCTCCAGAACTAGATCTCGGTCGAAGCCCCCGTTTGTTCAAGCTGCAATGATAGAAAATGCAAACAACTTTACAAGTGCACAGCCAGTAATAAAGCAACATGGAGACCGCCTATTCATCATGTCTTTCGCATCCGAGTTCAACCGGTTTGCTTACACTTTGTATATACCTTCATTCTCCTCAGGTGTCACTGCTATTGTCTGATACATTCCAGCACCACAGAACTGATCTAGCAAGTTCCTGGCTCAAGATACTAAGAACATCAAGCACAAAACACAAATATCACTAGAAAATACTGCCATCAAGAGATGCTAATTCCATACCCTTCAGCTCCCTCAGCAGGATCATTGATTAAACGCAGGAACTCAGCTTCGTTTTCCTGGATCAGCTGCATGATCTGTGCATTTTGTTTCCCCAATTCTTGAAGCAAAGGCTACAGATCAAGGATATTTGTTTAATGAACATGCCTGTAAGGAATAGATAAACAAGAATGAAAAGATTAAGAGGAACTTAAAAAAAAAAACCTGCAACATTTGAGGGTTAGCCTGCACCAAGGAAAGCAAACCTCAGAATTGTGTGTGTTTCGTAGAACATCAAAATTTCACCACCTGCATTTGAAGAAGCATTTGGAAGGGCCTGTGGATAGAATTGGACATGAGTTTGAACAATAGGATGAGGAAGGAAGGAGGGAGGGAGAAAACCTGAGGAAACAGGTCCCGGGGCTTAGCATTGGGTACAGATGATGGAATTGCATGTTGCAGGAGGGGATGCAAGAGCCTGAACTGGATCAACTAATTGACCGCTTGCAGGAGGGGATGCAAGAGCAACAGGGAAATCTACCTGCTTAGGAACCCCCTATGTCACAGGGGCATTGAACTTTAGTGGCTGGCAATTGAAATATAACAAGCTAAAATTGGGCCAGATCAAGATCTATAGCATAGCAAAAGATCAGTTTTTAGAAATCAGAAAAGATGCAGTCAACTGATACAGATACTGCTTTCTATAATTCCAAAGAACAGCAAACAATGAAACTACAGGTGCTGATTGAAGTTACTTATAGGAACTTTGTATTCATTAGGTTTAGTTAGTGTCTTGTTGTGCATTGGGCAAAAGAAAGAAAAGTTGACATGATGGTTTGCTCACAAATGCTGAGGGGATAGTCACTATAATCACATACACATCATATTTTGAAAGAAGATTAGGAAAAATTATATGACTTATAAAATGGACCAGTACTAAGCACAAATTAACACCTTCAGTAAAGTCAAGCGCTAATTCTCAATCCATTTGACTTGTCCGGTGGTCCCAACAAACTTTAGGATGCATTTGGTAGAGATTTGGTTTCTCAAAGAAACTGGTTTTTCTGTTTTCTGATTCTTGGTGAATCCCAGAAACATTAGAGGTGACTCTGAATCCAAAAATCATTGGCATGAATTCTTGTCTCTCTCCAGAACAGTTTCTGTTTAGTAGGGATTCTATTGTTTCTAGAGAAAAACGGTTTGGATAATCCCACGGGGAACTGCATTAACAAAGTAAAACAAAAGTGTCGGAAAAGAAGAAACAGTCCTTACAGAATATAAATATTCAACAGCCCGCTCCGGTTTGTTTATGCAGCCTGCAGAGCCCGCGCAACGGTGCCATGATCCCATGAGAATTGATTGAACCATTGCTTCTAGATTGCCACTAGAAACAAGGTTTGGCACAGCTTGACCATAAGGATTCGCTTCAATGTTGTCACTAAAATCAAACCAAGAAGTACTACTGAGTGTCATTTCATATTTTTATGTCTTGCCAATAAACAAAAAAGAGTGGGAGGTCAACTGGGAAAATTCATGCCTTACCAATCAACAAATAAAAGTGGGAATTCAACATGGAGAACTTATATTGCAACAGCAGTAGAGACCGGATCAGATGTTGCAGTTGGGTCAGGTGCACAAACAGGCGCACTGTTTGAAGAAACTGATACTGTCAACTAGTAGCATAACATGAAGGTGGGAATTCAACAGGGAAAATTGATCAGAATTCTCAATATGTAAAACTTACATTGCAGCAGCAGTAGGAGCCGGACCAGATATTGATGTTGGGTCAGGTGCACTAACAGGTGCACTGTCTAAAGAAACATCAAAATGATACTGTCAACTAGTAGCAAAACATCTATCAAGCAATGGCAAGGGCCTGTTCTGTCTCAGATCCCTTGTTGTGGTGGCACTGATCCTCAAATACTCGACATTATTCATGAAGCCATAGCACTAACAGCCTCACAAGGAGGTACTCAGCAGTACTACTAAGTTAAGCAGAAGAAGAGGATACTAACTGTAAGCTAACTGAAGCAGAACATACATTTCTTTGGATTGAGCCTGGTGAGCCATGTAGAGCAGAGCTCATGCCAGGTTTTCTCGAATGGAGTAAACCGACTACAATGATAACAGTCAACTGAATTTGATTTGGATGTGCCAATGGGGATGATGAGATGGAAAAGGATCTTTTCTTCAGTGTCAGGTGTTGGATGCACCAGCCATTCAAAAGGCATTTGGACTCAAGGAAAATCATGTTACTACTGAACCATGGAAAGTAAATGAAGACAAAAATGGGTATATTTATTGCCAAAATTATTGTGCATGCCAAGCCATTTATGAAACGAATGTTGTTAAGAAAAGCTTCAGTGTAGACTTCCTCACCTCTAGAATAGCTCTACTCTCCTTCTGATTGTACTGGTAAAGATGTTCTCTTCCTTGAGGAGAAGAAAAATACTGAAGCTTCTCCTTTTCACATTCAGTTGGCGCAAAGAAACCTCATGACCTACCAAAGGGCATTGGAGTTATGTGAGCAGTGGCTTTTTGTATGACATATTAGATGTGACATCAAAAGAATAGCAAAGAGGTTACAGGATGAATTCAAAATATTGATTCTTGCCTCAAAGAAATATCACTGAGGCAAAGCTGACACAACATCCATTGTCAAAACAACAGAGGTCCTTAGTTTGATGCAATCCATCTGGCTATTCACAACTGAACCCTTGGAAACTCCATCCCCATTTCTCAATCCAATCTGAGCAAAGAAAAGGACATGCTTTCTCATCATTAGGTAGATGATTACAACTGATGAGAAGATAAGAAAACTGTACGTCTAATTACCTCCCTTCAAACATGTATAAACTCAGTGTTTCATGAAAGAAAGGTGTAATTATCTAAATCATCTGATAAACGGTTTGTATGTTAACTGAGACAAGAATAAATATTTCTAGGGCAAGCAATAAGGTATTCACTAATAATCACACACGAATACAATCTAATTTCAAGGAACCAGACATGTCCCTAATCTTGCTTCTTCTCCGCTTATGGTGTATAGTAGTTAAATATAAACAAATAGAAAAATAAACAGAAAAGTAGGCACACGAGCACTCAGTCTAATCAGTTGAGTTGACAGGATCTGCATCCTTTACGAGTACCATTAGCTTCAGTGTTTATTTGCTCAAACTGTTACTGATTGCTAATAATTGAGAAGTTCATACCTCCATCACCTTCTTCATCAGTTATCATGGTTCTTTCAGTGTCATTCATAGCATTTAAGTAGAACTGAAAATAGTGAAAAAGGATAGCTGAGACAGAAGCAGATTTTGAATCGTCCACATCCACCAATGATCACAAATAAGATCTCATCAAATACCTTTAAGACAAGCCAAGAAGGTTAAACTAACTAGTACTAACAAGGCAGCACAAACTCAGGTTCACAAAAATAAAGGCAGCACCTACGAAGCAGAGAATCCTCCAACAAACAAAATCAACAGATACTGCAATAATTATCTATCTCAAGCTATAACAAATTAAGGAGCTAAATTAATTTAAAACGTGTTTGATCATGCGTCCTCTCATTGCGAAAAGTCAAAACTAGGCACCAAATCAGACAAAGAGTTCATGAAAGCGAAACAGTCATCGTCCTCCACCAGCACAGGCAAGTCTTGATCATTGCCTGCTCCTGCTCCCACCTCATCAGCAGGATTGGCGTTGACAACATCAGCTGCTGCCACAGGAAGAGAAGTGACGTACTCGGCCTGCTGTGCCAGTGGGTACTCACCAATGAACAGGGCAGGATCTTCCTTCCTGGAACACCAGGTAGTAGCGAGTGTTGCATCGTCCACTTCCTCCTCGTCCTCGTCGTCACTGCCCCAATCTTGTGCATCCCTGATGTGCTTCTTGGCGTTCTTGCCGTGGCCGCTGTGGCGGATGCAATACACCCTGATCGGCGACCGAGCAAGATCGGGTGGGGAAGTGATGGAGTACTCGTGCATGACCCAGCCCGTGCTGCCCTTGACACCAGACTCGTGGAAGTTGAGACCGTACTTCTCCCACTCGATCTCCTTGATGCCGCCACACACACTCACGCGCATGCGCTTCTTGCTTTCCTTTTCCCTGCCTTCTTCCTGCTGGAGCTTCCTCTTGCCCTGTCCTTGCCAGGTCCCGTGTCCCTCGCAGGTCCGCTTCTGGCGGTTGCCCCTGGCGTTCCTGGCCTGCCCCACCGCGAAGAAGAAAGCCTCCTCCTTCCGCCCGTGCTTCTCGAGGAGAGCCCACGGTGGCGCGCTCAGCGGATCGTCCACGATGATGTCGTGCAGCGGGAGGGGCTGATCCTGGATGCGAGGGAGGAGGTGAAGCCTGACCACCTCCTCGTCAGTGGGGACGAAACGGTAGCCAGGAGGAAGACCAAGCTGCGCAGCCATGGACGGCGCCTCTGCTGCTCCGGCTGCCGGCGGTTAGCTAGGGATTATTGGCGGGCGTGGAGCGGCGAGGCGGCAGAGAGGAGAAACGCGAAAGGGTCGGAGGGGCGCTAGAGGAGATGGGATCGGGGAATTTATAAAACCGCGGGAAGGGATCGGAGGCGAGAACCCAAAACGCGTTGTGGATCCACGATCCAGCCTTCTCACGCGTTTTATGGAAATTAAACCAATCCGACTGCCGATACCAAGTAGGAGCAGGAAACAATGATGATGGAAATTAAAACAATCCAACATGCCATCCAGTTCGGAAACTCTAATTGGCGACCTGTCGCGCTTCCGCGCGAGAGCACGACACGCTCATATGGCTTGGCCTGCCTGATGTCCATGCGGCCTGGCCCGTCTAGTGCATGTGGGCATAGCCCCTAAGATAGCTTGTTTGCGTGAACCACTCCCATGTGACCTGGCCCACCTAGTGCATGTGTGATGATGTGAGCGTGGACCACGAGATAGGTGTTTTGCTGCTGTAGGTCGTGAGAGATGAACGTAGGCTGCTCTATACATTTTTGTTTTGCTTTTTTTTTTTTTATTAAAAATCCGATAACTTATAGTTTTTAAAAATCCAATAATTTTCTTATACTTTGTCTGTTGTTAGTTTTATTTGCACCATTGTATTATGATTAGATTTATAAAACTACATTGATGTCCATCTTTTAAAGTATATTTTATATAGAGATATACTTATGTTGTCTATATGGTAGCTACTTTAATAATTTATAGATTATGATAATCAAAATAAATTGCCACTTGCTAAAATATAACTTACCGCATTATTTTTTATTGTTTTATTTAGTTTCATTTTTCAGTTTTTTTAAAATAGTTTCAGATTTTAGTCATCCTTTTAGGTTTGAATGTCTTCCTAAATCCTGTATATAGTTGCCTCATCTAAAATGTATAAGTTGTTACAGATGGGTAGCCATTGCTAGCATAAGTTGACACAAAAGAATTTACCCCCTAGTTTCATTTTTCAGTCTTTTTTCTAGTTTTTTTAGTTTTAGTTTTCAGTTTTGTTTTTATTTTAGTTTTCAGTCAATTTTTTTAGTTTTAGTTTTCAGTCAAGTTTTTTAGTTTCATTTTTCAATCCAGTTTTTTTTTTTTTTTTTTTTTTTTTTTAGTCTCAGATTTTAGTGACCCTAAAAGATATAACGACCGACCGTATGTCGCCGAAACGACTTTTAGTGACCCACCAGGCAGAGCTGAAGGTAGGCTGCGGTATAGTGTTGGGTTTGAATGTTTTTCTAAATCTTACATATTAGTTGCCTCACCTACAATGTATAAGTTGTTATAAAAAGTAGCTATTGCATACATAAGTTGCCACAAAAAGAATTTTCAGCCATAGTTTTCAGTCTTGTATTTTTTTAATGTTTTTTTAGTGTAGTCAGCTTTCTAGGTTCGAATGCATTTCTAAATCCTACGTATTAGTTGTATAATAATTAACTTACCCTCTAAGTTTGCACCTTATGCAATGCTTTTAATAATTTGCTCACATGGTGCAACTTATCTTATTTGGGTCACTACTCTTGTTTTTTTTAATAAATATCTCTGCAATTGTCAGTTAGTCATGTTTTCCACCTCATATAATGGGTTTTATAATAACTTGCCCCTCTAATGTTATGAAATCATTGTTCTAATGGTTTGCCCCACGTTGCAGCTTATCTTGATTTGTGCCACCACCTTCTATTTTTAATAAACCCCTTCCAGTTGATAGCAAGTCATATTTTTCTAGTTTTTTTTTAATGTGTTGTATAATAATTTGTTCCATTGGCAGCGTATACGATGGTTATTTTAATAATCTGTCACTCCAGGTTGCACCTTGTGACTTGTTTTATTTGGTCCGTTACTCTCTCTATTAGGTATAATAAATTTATTATATTATGATGGTAACAATCCATGTGCATGCCATGTAAAAACTTGAGTATATTTTTTTGAGCAGCAAGTTTAGTATTACATGTTAACAATTTTATAAATCTTCTAGCATATTTTTATACATAAATTGCTATAAAAGTAATTTTTTTAAAAAATATAGTCAAGTGAGGTCTAGTTTTGTCCGTCTCATCACGTAGAACATTCCAGTACAAACAAAATTGAAAATAAATGCATCATTTAAAAGTTATAGCATAAAACGTGTTTTGCTTTGCCGCATGAGAGAACGTGCCAGGCTGTCAGGTGCTGTCGGGACGCATGCAACAATATTTGGAAAGTTAGAGTGCGGGCAAGGAGCGGTCGGGTCGCGTGGTGGCTTGCATGCGGGGAAGTCTGGGCCGCCATGAGTCGCCAATTGCGCGACCAGTCGCGCATTAACCTTGTCCCCAAAAAACTGAAACCCTATGCAGGCAAAATCCCCAACTTTCATTTCTATGTAGAGGAGCGCTAAAATCCGAAGGAAAGGTCATGTTGGTCGACGTACTGGTTCGTCATCCCCATGGACGACACCATCACGCTCCGTCGCGGAACGAGGCCGCCACCCGCCTGGCTGCGCGGGGCACCTCTCGAAGGAGAGGCACTCATCGCTGCACGCGGCGGCGGGGGAAGAATGGCTCACCGACGAGCCGCCCTCCTTCTCGTGCGCCACCGACGAGACCCTCGACGGAGCCACACGCGGTCTTGGCCGCACCGCGCTCCGGCGAAGAACTCGCTTGCGACGGCCGACGGCTAAGCTCCAGCGCCGCGCGGTCCGCCGCCGCCGTCCTCACTTACGCAGGCGCGGGGAGCACCACCATCTTCTCTTCATCGCGCGCCCTGGCAGCTGCTGCGAGAAATGCGACGGAGGAGAGTTTCCCGGCCGGCGCAACGGAATGCTGTGGATCGCGATTGGGCTCCTAAATGGGCTAAAGACTTGAGAATTTGCAGGCCATTTTCTCTACTGTTGAAATCCTTGCACAAATTCTATATTTTTTCGTGAGAGGACCCATTCGGCCCACTGTAAGCTTATACTAAACTTCCAGCCCGGCCTAGATGAAATCTTCGGAGCACAAAATGGCAGCCCGCAGCACATGCAGCAAAATCTCTCTCACGAAGTCACAATGGTCGAGTGGCTTATTGCATCTCTCCAGGACGGCAACCAAATTGAGGCCCGCAAATTTAATTTAGGTGCGCTCTCCCCTACTTTTGGAGTGCTTTTTTTTTTACTTCCACTCCAACAGCAATCCTTAAACTTAAGCCCTCAAATCTATTCAGCAGAGAATGACATATAGGACCCACTCGTCACTGTCTTCTTCATCTTTTCATCTTCCAAGCGTACGAGCTGCGCTCTGGAGAGGAGGAGCCTCGGCGTGCGGCCACCAGGGAGGTGTGGCGCTCGGCGGACATGGTGCTCGCGGCGGAGCGTGGTGCTCGTGGTGGACGGGGCGCTCAGCAGACGCAGCGTTCATGGCGGACGGGGCGCTCAGCGGACGCATACCATGCCATACTCTAGAAGCCATGCTACACCAAGTCCATGTGGCTGTCTCGAACTAGCCCGTAACAAGTTGAAGATGTCGGGGGCATTTGGTTCCTCTACTGAGCCTCGCCCAGCCACACCGAGTAAGGATACTGAGCCAGTAAATACGTTTGGTTCTCTAGCTGGATGTCTCGGTTTCCGTGCAAGCTATGCCAGCGTCAAAGAGTGGATCCAGCTCTCCCGGCTGGGCAAGTTCGTTGGAACTCGTGCTGGTGAGGTGAGGCTAATCTAGCCGAGAAACCAAATGCCCCCGTCAATCCCTAGTGGCATCATCATGATGGCTGAGAACTTCCAAAGCGCCTACGAATGTGACAGGTTGGGCGTCGAGCATCCCATGATCGATCATATCTAGTCAGCGGGCAGGCGCTAACGCCGTGGCGCTGCAATCCCTCCATCCCAAACTCCAATGGCACTGCGGTAAGTGATTTCAGTTCATCGGTATTCGGTTATAGGGCCTGGCGGTCTACACTTGTTGTAGAACAGTTTCATTGTTTGTTTTGGTCTGACAACTTCAAATTGTTTTTCGATCTTGCAATCAAATACATATACACGCTAACAGGCATCAAGCGATTAAAGCAATAAAAAACCATCTATTAAATTTGCTGCCACCACTGAATTTGACCTTACATTTATGGAGATATTGATTATTATCTCAGTCTATAAAACTAAATCATTGTTCTATACATATTTTCTGACATTTATGGATATATTGGTTATTGTTTCTATACTAGGTCAAAATTGTAATAAAATTTTCAGTTTGTTTATGTACTTGTTGACACCAGATTTTGACAAGTATGGATCATTCACAGGCCAGGGGTGTCAAGGCAAAACAAAGCGACCCAGGCGGATCAGTTAATAGAAAGATGACGTCAGCAGGACGTGAGGCATACCCGAGGCTGGCCAAAAGATGAAGAAAACACGTCGGACTCCATCAAGAAGGAAGGAATTAGAGTCCAAGTTACCTTTTATTTTTATTCGTATCTAGGTAGGACTCGAGTTAGTTCTTCCGGGCTATATATCAAAGACCCAATCATTGTAAAGGACATCCAATCAATCAATACAACAACAACTTCGGTCTCCAGCCACCTCTTAGTAGTAGGAGTAGAGTAGATCTCGGCGAGACCTTCGACGAATCGAAATTGTATCGGTTGAGTCCGACCTTCGGTTTGATTGTAAATATTGCCATAGTTTATACCTCGTTTGTATGGTCGCATCTAATGACCCCACTTGCGAATTAGGTATGAGCTAGTTATTGGCTCTATTAGACCGGCGATCTAATAGATTCATTAAGTTACCGATATTGTTTGTTTTAATTTGATTTATTTATTGCAACAATATCATTGCCCAATCAAGATTGACAGATTAGGTTAAGCTTAAAACTCTGTCAAAGATCCTCTGTCTCGGTTATCATTCATGCTTCACGCTTATCCCTAATGAGACAGTCGATCAGGCTCATATCGGCTGATTTGTCGATCTTGATTGTTACATATTGTGGGTTTGAGGCTTATTTAGACACAGATAGGTTCAAGGATTGATTTAGAGCCGCCGATCTTGTAGACCAGCTCTATCTTAATTTGAAGATTTGTTTGTGTTTAAAGATACTTGCTTAACAAGAGTAGATTTGAGTTATTTCGAAGGGGCCTTGTAGACCAGCTTCATCTTAATTTTGAGTATGCATGTAGTTAGATTTGAGACGATTCGAAGCCGTCGGCCTTTTAGACCAGCTTTGTTTTGATCAAGAATTTAGCTGCGGTTAAGACAAGCAGTTCGTTCCTGCTTTATGGACCCTGTATCGGCTGAACAGCCGATCCAGTTATATTTTCACGAGTAGCGCATGTGTATAGATCTATTCGAACATTAAGCAAACTAGCATTGTTTGTCGAATTTATTGAAGCCCGCTGGCCAGTAGACCAGGTGAATGTAGGTTTGGTATGTTTTGCGAAAGTAGTCTAACAGGACCGCTGGCCGATAGACCAGTCTTGGTAGATTATTGTTCGGTTGATGATTGAACCAGATCTGTATATGTGAACTACTCCATCTAATTGGGCCCTGTATCGGCTAAATAGTCGATCCGCTTTTATTCATAATACATGTGCATGTAGTGTTTTAAATGCAATTAAATGCGTTACACCTGCTCGAAACCTACTGCATGCATGTTTCATCTAATGAGATCGGCTAATTGTTTATTTTGTTCATTATACATCATGAATAGCCGTTTTTCACACTACTAGGGGATGACTCTTGTAATGAACCGACCAAATTATAAGAGCACAAACGCAAAACAATCACCAAGTAATTTATTTCGCTCTTGAGCCCATATAATCCCGGTAATCCGGAAATCTCGAAGGATTTCAAACCAACAATCGTACAAACCAAGATCGAACGCAATCCAACATAACTTACCATTCGTTACCTCAGAGTTCACAAATAAGTTCGTAAGTAGCATCACAAACCGAAGTACTTAGTTATTACAACACAAGTTTTAGAAGTAGTAAAAGCAACATAGTTTTGAAACCATCGAGTACACCCACACTTAGTTTAAATACATGTCGGGTTTGTAGTTCATCCCACAAAAGCACATGATAAGATAGTAGAGTTGATCTTTGTCTGAGATCTTGTCATTATCCCCAGCGGGGTGAAGACACACCTTGCAGAAGCCATTATAGAGAATATCATCTGCAACAAGAGAGAATAAACCCTGAGTACGAGAATATACTCAGCTAGACTTACTTGTCATAAACCAGAAATAAATGACACCAAGGATCATGCAAGGCTTACTTTAGTGGAGCTGGCTTGACTTATTTTGCATAAAAGCATATGTAGCATTAGAGAAATATTTTATTATACTAGCAGCAGCTTAATTCATTTTTAACCTTTCATCTAAGTGAGCACCCATACTAAACAATCACTTAATTATAACAAGCATTAATAACCATATCCAGTTTAGTACAGCTTTCATCATGATAATCATCAATATTAGAACCATCATTAGTTAGTGCATTCTATGATGTCAGGCAAGGTCAAGTTCTCACTATCCGGGAGAGACGGCGATTCGAATCGATTCTAACTGAGCTCAGGGGGTATTTTCAACACACACCTAGACAGACCTAGCTAGAGTCGTCTTAGGTTACCCTTGGTACAACTCAGGCGCGGCCCCGGTTATCACGTCGGCAAGACCGGAAAGACGGTAGCCAGGATGTTCAAGCCACGATAACCCAAGGACAACGCCAGGATCAGTTATACATGCTTGCCCTTGGTCTAGTATGCCGCTTCCCGTGAATTGCCCAACCGCCGCCCGTGTTCCCATCTTGAGTTGAGCTACTCGGCTTCGCGGCCTTGGCACACAGGCCCGGCCAACTATGTGTTGGGCTGCGTTCAACATGACCAAGAGTGAAACAACGTGTCTAGTCCTTAATCGACTCAGACAGGGTCCACTGTCCCTGTCCGGTCTTCTTTTAATTTATCACATGGTTCATTTTCCACGATAGCACATATAGCCAACGTGACGAGAGAAGTAACAACCTATAACTCGCGGATGACAGGAAATCACCCAACTTCTACCGGTCTAAGCATGGCTAAGCATTTGTCTCGATCCTAACCTAAAACATAAGATTCAAGGTATAATATATATATCGGACAAGGATAGGATAAAATACAGCAAGTATCTCCAATCAACTCCTATACGTAATGCAATAAACAACATGAAGTACTTAATTGCATTTTATAAAAAGTAGGAGACTTAGAATGCTCCGGGGCTTGCCTTTCACGAAAGTGGATGGCTCATGGTTAGGGCACTCAGTTAACTCTTCTTCGGCGGAGTTGCTTTCGTCAGCTGGTTCCTCCTGCCTCTCCTCCGTTGGGAACTCCTGATCTAGGCTCCCGAACTCCAGCAGCGTCACCCCCTTCGGTGAACCTATTGAATGCAATGCATAATGAGAATAACGAATGCAAGTGATGATCATGCATGAGAATAAATATTAGCAGCAACAACACTAAACCCTCCACCTAGGGTGATGACTCTATTCAAATCACTTTAATTTTACTGAGTAGGTGCATATCTCCTCTCCAAAGAAACCCAAGTACTTACCAAGCAAGTCAAGGTACAACTTTTCATTATCAGTTAAAGAATTACAACCTACACCTAACCAACTTATAGGAATTAGCAAGACATCTATAAGATATAACTTCACACACAAGGACAAGCAATCACTTGTAAAGCAATTCAGCATTTTTAACCTACAAACAGCAGCTGAAAGAAACAACTGTAACTAGAATTCTACAACTCCAAATTACATGCAAGAGGATATTCTGGAAAGCTTATGAAATTTTATATAACTCTTATTTAGACATCACAAGCAGATTCATAAGTTATCAAGGACAAACATACAGATTTCCTAGATCTGTCCTGGGATTCTAGAGAAGGGCATTTTCTGGAACTTCACAAGATATAGCTATAACTCAAAAACTACTCAACCAAATGCTCTCAAATTTTAACAACAACTAGATAATGAAATTATCTACCAACTTGCTATTGACCCTAAAGTCAGAAAACATCATCTAAGGCATGCAAAACCAAAAGTGCCACCAGCTATCCAGAACAAGCTTAAATTAGAGGATTAATTATTTATTCATGTTGAAACATGAAAATCAGGCTCACCCAACTTAACCAAAAGTTAAAGCAGGACTAATGATTAACAGAAAACCTAACAATCCATCATAAAACATTTATTAAAATACCTTTTCTATTTTACTTAAGTATTTAAGGGCATAACCGAGCACATAGCCATAGTACCCAAAAAAATCTACAAAAATTACAATGGACTACTCATGGCTCACATAGACCACAGTTCAAATTTCACATTAAAATACTAAGTACAATTTTTCTGTAGCAAAAAAACAAGCTACACAAGCTTAAAGGAGGATAATTCATAAATCTATTTGAAAAGTATCAAACAACAAATTATTTATTTTTATTAACTTCATCATATCATAGGGACACTGTGTACCAAATTTCACCTCAATAGCATGCACCTAGAAAACATGATAAATAGTGAATCATTCATGGCATTAAAACAACTTATTTAGCAAACTGCCATCCAAAACATGTTTACATGACAAACAGTATTTTTCATAGCCAGAACATGTCAAGACAAAGCTAACCCAACTGGATTCATATTTTTTTTAGCCTCAAGCAATAATTAGTTATGCATTTAACCAATTTCCAAGGCATAGAACAAAATAAATAAACCAAGCAATTTCTACTACATAACATAGCATGTTTCATATTGTTATTAAAAACTAGACATACAGAGGAACCTAACAAAATTGGAATCACTCAATTTGGACACTCCTAGCTCAAGATATGATTTTTCAAACATGAAAGCATTTTTCTAGGAAAAGAATAAAACGAAAACCTAAATCTAAACCAGGTGACATGGGGGCCCATGGGTCAATGGCCCCACCTGTCGGCCAGAGAGAGACAGGGGACGGCGGCGCCGACTTTGACAGGCGGAAGCTCACCGGCGGTGGGGTTTCCGGTGAAACCGTCACCACCGTCATGCTCCCCTTAACCTCCTGCGTCGATTGAGGTAGATGATGGTGGCCGGGGTTGGCCGGAGCATGGCCGGCGGTGAGCAAAGTCAAGACGGGCGGAGCTGCAGACGGGTACCGCCATTGCCGCCTCCGGCAATGTCGAGCCCGCTTGAGCTCGGGATAGCTAAAGTATAACCTTAGGGAGGCTAGGGTTTCGAATTGCAGCCGGCGCCGAGCTCTAGAGAGCTCGACCGCTGCATGGCACGGCGGCGGCGAGAAGGGCGGCGGGCGCGCCCGCTCAGCGACGCCGTGGACTAATCGACCTAACCATCACCCTAAATACGATCCATGACTCAAGGCGACTCCAAAACTGACGAGGGAGAGAGCGAACAGCACGGCGGCCGCGGCGGAACGGCGCAATGCGCCTCACCCGAGAACGGCTCGGCTTACTAGCGGTGTCGTGGAAAGAGAACATCATGGCGGAGCTTTGGGCACGATTTGGACGGGCGGTGGTGCGGTGGGCTGGGCGCAAGACACCGGTGAAGCCTCGGCGGCGGCGCGGCGTCGCCTTTCTCCTCCGCTAGAGAGAGTAGAGAGGAGGAGGGAGCGCAAGTGAGGGCTGGGTGAGGGCCGGGGCAAGTGCGCGGGGTGTGGTGGCGCCGTTGGCCTTAGCCAATTTTTCAGGCTGCAAAACAGCACTGATTTCGACAGTTAGGTGCATTTTTGAGCACCTTGCGCACACTTTCATGGCTTGAGATTTAAATAAAGTTTGTTCTACATAAAATTCTCTACAACTTTCATTTAGGACTCACTACCATGCAAAGTTCCTAGCTTGCACTTTTGAAACAGTCAAACAAAAGAGGTCTAGAAGGTACTCAAGGTCAAACTAGCACTTAGGGACTTAATTAGGCAATTTGATCAACATGAACATTGTTCCATGAAATGTCCTAAGTATCAATAAACTACTGTAGAGCATATTTGACAACTTTACAAGTCATGGCATAGTATCAATCAAGCAAGACAAGCATAGAATGACCATAATATGACTTTAAACAAGAAATTTGCATAATGACTTGTCATGCATATGCATATATGAGATGATGATGATGCTTATGGCCAATTAATGCAAGTATTTTAGTAAGCCCTAATACCAGAGGTGTTACAACTCTCTAGTCAGTTCCCTTCGACTCATCAGCCGTCTGAGGGCCGTATATCTTGGAACTGCCCGCAACAAAACCAAAGAGGTTCTAGAATTTGACGCTTGCTTTTCCTTGCCAATTGCAGGTCAAATTGACCGGCACGTCCAAGATCAAGTCACTAAGCTCGGCTTGCCCATCCAGACTCAGGGGATCAAGGAACTCCAGGCTTCCAGCACGGTCTCTAAGGGCCTCCCCGTGTGTTGGCGCGAGGAGCCGACAACCTTTTAAGGTCAATAATAGTACTGCATGCAAACTGTGAAAAAATAATATTTCTATTATGATTTCATCTGGCCACCACTTCAAACTTAAACTCAGTAGATTACCAAATGTTGATCTGTGCTCTGCAGTTCCTTGGCCTACCTGCATTTCAATCTGGGCATAATAAACCGAACCCGAAACCTGAACCCGAAACCGAAAAGACCGACAATTCGGTCCTCGGTCCACAGTTCGGTTCATCTGGCGACATAGATAAATCATATGAAGGACTGTCCTCACCCTTGCAATTATGGAGTAAACAAATTTTGACCTTTTGAGAACTTTCGGGTTTTCGAACCTTGTACTGTGCACATCAAACAAAAAGGTTGTTTTAGGAATGATCAATTTAATTTTCAAACTTAAATGTTTGAAGCCGAGTTAAACGATGTCCATATGCTTCTTAGCAGGAAGCATCCCACCCATGTCCATCTGGTTTTGGGCAGGCATCATCTTTTTTTCTTATGTGCATTTTTGT
This sequence comes from Chrysopogon serrulatus, assembly GCA_015844335.1. Taxonomy (NCBI): domain Eukaryota; kingdom Viridiplantae; phylum Streptophyta; class Magnoliopsida; order Poales; family Poaceae; genus Chrysopogon; species Chrysopogon serrulatus. The sequence goes on along the minus strand of JADLZL010008274.1, from coordinate 32,511 downwards.
CGTCTATTATTCTTAAATCCAATAAATAGGAAATATTTGTCAGATTTGATACAGTACCTTCCTATATATGTTTTAATCCTCTTTAAGGAAATATAGAATGCGTCCATGATCCCCTTCATGTAGAGAGTATACTTTAGGTTGGTAACTGCGCTTGCTGATTTAGTAGCATGGTTCTTTAGCTTTCCAGATATGACACCCAAAAGGAACATGATCCATATATACTGTGGCATCATCTATGACTTCAATCAATATGTTTAGTTTGTACCTAATAATCCCCCATCACATAACATAGACGGATCCCCCATTTGGTCATAACATGGCGAGCGTTCGGGAGTTCACCAGCACCGCATCCCAAACGCTATGGGCTCGGCAAGGCCGTGTTTGTGCGAAAAGTGCGAGTGTGCTTGTTGTTTACCGTGACAAAGAAAAGGCGAGGCCTTGGGCCTCTCAGGTGGAGAGACCACGTCGGCAGCCATGACGAGTGTATACCGGCAAGCAAGGCAAGCATGGGGGGCTTATCGTGGGCTCATGGTGGCTAGGGTGGCGGTGCGGTGCCGAGGTGTGGTGGTGGCGAAGTCGGTTCAATGCGAGGCAGAGCAACAATACCGGTGCACCGATCGTGGTCTCCATTTCCAAAGGACATTGAGTGACTCCGTGTTATTTATCATGTGATCCGTATGTTTTTAGTATAAATTTTTTTGTGTCCCGTAGCAACACACGGACACACTACCTATAAGCGCCAAAATCAACAATAGCTTAGTGTCGGTTTTTTTCCACCAACTATAGCGTAGTTATAACCCGCTATTGTAATTGTTCCAAATAATAGTTCGTTTCACTTTTTTTAGCCTAAAAGTTTGACCATTCATCTTATTTAAAAAATTATGAAAAATATTATATCTTTTGTTGTGGCTTTATTAATAAAAAAATTATTTAAATTTAACTATATTTATATAATTTTTAATAATAAGAAGAATGGTCAAATTTAAAGTTAAAAAATATCAAACGAACTATAATTTAAAACAAAGAGAGTATTCGTTAAAACCATGTTTAGAACGAAGCCATGCCATCAACAATGGTTTTTTGTCCATGTTTCTTACTATATATTGCATCAGGGTCGGTATGGAATGCGTAATTTTTTTCTGTTCATGCATTTTTGTGAAATTGAATTGATGGCTTCGAAATTCCGGCGTGATTTCTACGAAATGGTGCGTTCCAAACAGAACCCCCAACCCACCCACCCACCCCACCCCACCCCCCCCCGAGTCCTGTCCGTTCTCTAGGGATCCGACAGCTAAATACGGTCATCTAGAAGAGTATGATTAATACTAGTAATAGTAGCAATTAATAATCCATGCGGCCTTGCGCTATGGGAGGGGCAATACCGTCCATCCTAGACCGGATTCGTGTCCATGCCCAACCAAGCGAGAGAAAATAAAACCACAAGTGGGACGGCGCCCTGGCAAAATCACAGAAAAACGTGGTCTTGGTCTTCTCCTCCCACCCGCAGGCGGCGAAGTAGCACAAGGAAGAGGTCCAAATAAAAAAAAATCGCCACCGGCGGCGACGGCAAGGCGGCTGCAGCGGCATCGGCGGAGACAGCAGCGGGAGCCGCGGAAGGGAACAGGCGTTGCCGATCGATCGGCCCGGCCCGGCGCGGCCAGAGGTCAAAAAGCGAAAAGGAGGAGCCGCCGCCGCAGGAATTTCTTCGCACCGACGCGCACGCAAGGAATCCAGCGAGTGAGGGAAGCCATGGGACGGAAGGGTTCGGGTTCTTCTTGCTGAGTCCTGGGAACTGACGCACACAGGAGGAGGGAGAGACTGACGCGGGCGCGGACGCGGACGCGGCGGCGCTGGTTTTGATGAGGAAAGCTGGAGCAAAAGGTATTTGCAATCCTAGATCTTAGAAATCTGACTACACTCCGCGGCTGCTGCTTTGCCGGCCGCCGCTGCCTCGACGCCCCGATTTGGCGGGGGTTGTGGTTCGGCCGCCGCCGCCGCCGCCGCCGCCACGGAGATCACCCTGGGTTCCTCTGGTTTCTTCATGTGGTGTGGATGAAGGACAGTTTCTCGCCCGTCGGACTTCAGATCTGCGTTGTCTCAGGGATTCTGGACTGCTGACCGCGGATTTCTCCTCAGGTCAACTAACGGGCTTGCAGCAGTTCTTCGTCGTCTCTACTGGTCCGCTGGAACCTGGAAGGTGTTCATCAGAAATTCGACCCGGTTCCAGATCTACCTGCCTTACGTGGAATCAATTGTTTCCAAAAGAAGAGAAATTGGTGCTCTCTGGTGTGAAGGCCGATGGCTGACGGCAAAAGGCTGTTGACTTGATTTGGCCAGGAGCTGTTGTGTTAGTCTGTCAGAACTGGGTTCAACTCAGGCAGAAGGGATTTTGGTTTAGCTTCTGGCTTTCATTGTGTGCTTCAGGATAAGATTGCTTGTTTGTATGTGCTGGGCTGGAACCTGGAATTTGGAACTTCTTTCTGAATTGCACTGGGAGGGTTCAATTAGTGGCTGATGATGGGTGACCAGTGGTGGTGGCATGGCTGCAGAGGCGTTGCATAGTTTTTTACCTCTTGCTTATGTGCATGCTATGTGGACTGATGCTATTATTCTTCAAACAGTACCATAAGCTTTGGTGGTGTGGTGCTCAGTACCAAACTTATGTTGTTTTTGTTTTCCAGAGGGATCAATTGGATCCAAGGGTGCGATTGATGTGAATAGTTCACCTGTTTCCACAGCAATAGCAGGAAGATCATCTGATTTGATGGTATGCATACAATTTGCCAACACAGTGGTCTTGCATACACTGTGCCTAGCGAAAAGCTATCAGTTTGCTAAAATACCAATATTTTCTTCATTGTATTCTTCACTTTCTGCTGTTCAGGGTCTCATCGTTAGCTTGGCTAATTTGCAGATCAAATTTTGCACTTGCACCGAAGGTTATCATCTTCATCGCCTCATAGTCTTCAGAACACAGATATTTCAATGACCTGCAAAAGCTGTACTGGTGAATCAACAGCAGACAGAGGTGGGCCATCGTGTAGCGGCAAGCTTAACAATATGGGCTTGGAGCTCCCAAGGCCTATAGATCTTGACGTTAAATGGAAGACTGTAAACAGAAGGCAAAGGGCCACCAGGAGAGCAAGGACCTACTTTGGTGAAGACACAAGCAGGGATGGAATTGGATCTTTCTATTTGTTTGGCTGTGCTACAAATCAAGAGAGGGCACAAGATGCTCCAGTCTCTGAATCTGAGAAGGTTTTTACTTTTCTCCATCTCCATTGAAATACAATGAAGTAATTTAGTCAATGCATCCTTTAATGACAAATTGCTGAATGATCATATTGTGTCTTTGCAGTTTGGAGTATCCATTCTTGGTAGACGCTTTAGTGATCCCATGGAGAATGTTCCTATAAAAAAGAGAAGATTTCATGTGGATTGTTCTCCATCACCTCCACCCACTCCATTGCTAGTGGATCCATATGAAAAGATACTGGGAAGCTCTTCTAAAGCTGTCAGATCATATGAGAAGCATTGTAAGCTTAAGATGCAAGGAATTGAGTATAAGGTTGAAAACAATGGTCGTTTTTGGTGCTGATGATTTTTCTGGTATTGATATACTAGCTTCTGCTGCTTGTGAAAGTGAGATGGGTGGTGGAATATTAATTGGGGAATGCTCAAAGTTATCTCACCTCCCAGAAGAAAGGAAGCTGGAAAATACTACTGGTAGCAGCAAATTGAATCTATTACATAACATGGAGGATAAGTTAAATTTTTCTGGTACTTCACATTGCATAAATGATAGGCCTCTCGGATCTTCTAATTCTGCTCCAGATATGAAGTCCTTATTTGTTGCCACACCAACTATCTCAGAAAATCTTGTTGAATCGGCATCTGCTCCCAAGGTTAATTGTTCATTCTATTCTGTGCTGAACAGTGCAAACACAACAGAGATTGTTTCTGATGCTAAGCCTTCAAGTGTTGCAACTGCAAGCAGTTCAGCCAATCCAGAAAAAAAAGTATAGGATGCTCACAGGATACAGTTGTGCAAACCAACCATACCAATGCGACTCGTGATTCTAGGCTGCACTGGGATCTTAATGTTGCCATGGAGGCATGGGACACTGATTGTGGTGATGTTGATGATCCTTTAATTGCTACTGTAAGTAATCATGATGATGCTAGAAATGACATGAACAAACCAGGGACATCTCATCATTTTGAGTCAAGAAATGGTAGTCTAACTGATCATGCTGTTGACAAAACTCATATGGTTGATGCACTGAAACATGTGTCTGCTAATACAAAGGATACATGTGATTGTCCTGCTGACGGTTCGTCTCGCCCTTCGCAAGACTTGCAGCTATTGGAATCTGGATCTGTAGGGAAAGATGCCCTTGTAGAAACAATGGATTTGCCTGACCAGCAAAATAGCAGGTTTGCTTCCGTTATGGATCCACACAACAGATCTGATCCAGAACCAGCTCTTATCATGGAGCATTTTGCTTCAGCTGCAGCAAATGTGGAGAAAATCAATGGTTCACATCCCCATCCTGTTCATTCTGAAGGTTTGTCTAATATGTCTTCTATGAATGTCCATGTTGGAAGTAATTCACTCCAAACAAGTGAATTGTGCAGTGCATTAAAGCCTTTGGCTAGCAGATTAGTTTCTGAGGAAAGCACAAACCTTCCAACAGCCATTATGGATTCACACATTAGATCTGATCCAGAACCAGCTCTTATCACGGAGCATTTTGCTTCAGCTGCAAATGTGGAGAAAATCGATGGTTCATATCCCCAACCTGTTCATCCTCAAGGTTTGTCTAATATGTCTTCTATGAATGTCCATGTTGAAACTAATTCACTCCAAACAAGTGAATTGGTCACCACAGTAAAGCCTTTGGCTAGCAGATTAGTTTCTGAGGAAAGCACAACCCTTCCAACAGTAGGCACTTCCCATAAAAAGGTTACTGACTTTGGCTGGAGTGATAATAAGCTTGAAGAAGCTTCTGAACAGAGCATATCTGAATTTAAGAACCAGGAGCTTTTGGATGTTGATTCAGGAACTAGTAAGAAGGGTGAACATGACACTGATATATTTTATGCCAACAAAAGAACCAAAGATGCAGAAAATCTCACTCATCCAGAGGACAATCATGGATCTTCTGATTGTGACATGGCTCATGTACATGAAGACGGTGCTGTCACAACGATTAATTCTAAAGACCCTTTAATTACTTGTGCCAACAGTAGCACTGTAGAGACGTATTACATTTCAGATGCAGCTCCTCAGGTTCCTGGCCCCAGTTCAGAATGCCACAAACCAGAATTTATTACTGATGCGGGCAGCATTGTGGATTCAAAAGCTGCAGCACACAGCTACCAGAATGGTTGCGAAAATGAGCTTGGGAAGGTCGTATCAAATGTTTGTTTAGATCAATGCTACGAAACTGACACATCACTTATTAGCAAAAATCTAGCTGGAGTTGAAAAAGTTGATTTTGAGGAGGATGATTCTCAATATGAGGATGGGGAACTTAGAGAATCTGGTGATTGTTATTGGGTGGATGATGGATATGGAGGAGTTAAACATGCCAATTGGCATTATCAAGATTACAAGAATGAAGAAGCCACTCCTAGCCTCACGCCTCGCCATACTGATTCAGTTGCAAAGAATGTGGTTATTCCTGTTGCTAATTACAATGGAACACAATCTAGAAAGGAAGACGTTGGTGTTTCACGTGTCTCATCTAAGCATTCATGGTTAACAAACTGCTTAGATGGTGGACCTATTGCTGATGGAAAGGCTCAAAGTGTTCATTCGAGAGGTGATACTAAGATGTATGGGTCAAACCCAGGCCGTGTAGCAGTTAGGTCTGCTACAACAGTCAGCCAGTCTGAAAGGTGCAATGATGCCCTAGGTGATGATATGTTAAGTATCAGAATGAAGAACACAGGTTGGGATATGATGCCTGAAGGTCAAAAGCACTCGCAGCATGATGCAAGGGATGTGACTGATTCGTCTAACCGGTGTGTTTTGAGCTCAGATGCAGCTAGAGATGATGAGTCGCTTCGAAAAAAGGGACTATCGAATAGAGATCTTGAAGGAGTGGAGCGGCAAAAATCATTTGACAGGCCCCAGAGGAATGAACTGAGCAGGTATAATTTTTAATAACTTTGTTTTATAGTCTTGCAGTTTTTCAGTTCCTGATGATTTCAGTGTCGTGGCACCATTGACTAATAAGATAACCCGTATTTTATGCAGATCTGATGATGGTTATGGATCAGGCTCAAAATCTGAAAGGACAATGGACTCTCATAGATCGCACGGCATGTATGGCGCAGCACGGCATGTTCAGACAAGCAGCCGGGGGGAATGGGTGGAAAATTCAAAACATCCTCGTTCTACTCGGCACAAATCACCTGAATATTATAGTTATGGCCCATCAGGTCCAAGGAATGCTGCAGAAGCTGCTGTCGCGAAGATGGAGAGCAGTGGCTTTGTTGTTGCACGTGATGGCACTTTAGTAAGAGCTGTTGATGCTGCAAATGCTGGTCAGATGCCCATAAGGATGAGAAATACTTTAAGTAGCTCAGGCCGCCTGATTTCTGGACGGGGTTCCCCAATTGACAGGGATGGAGCTTGTGTGATGTCCAGAGGTCCCATGCATGCAAGGGAAGCATCTCCAGAGCGCCACTTTGGTGCAAATAGTAACCAGTCCAGTCGATATGGTCCTGAAATGGAGAAAGATCATACTACTGATGGGAATTTGAGTTCTGCCCGTTGCTCTCTGTCCAGTAGACATCGAGGCACCCAGACGTCTAGAGCATCACTTAACCTTTCCCGTGATCATAGCAGATCTCCTTCTGGGTCTAGGTCTCGATCCCCACATGATTGGCCACCTAGGAACAGAAGCAAGATCATGGCAAATGGAGGTTCAACTTTACGGAGGCATAGTAGATCTCCACCTAATCACATGGCTAAAGGTAGAATTTGTAGAATGGCTTCACCTCAGAGACAAACTGGATATGATGATCGAGCTATGCGTTACAGTCCACTATCAAGAAACAACACTTACTCCCAGCATGCTTCAACATGGGTTGATGGAAGGAACGGTTCAGCAGTAGATATTTCTGATGATCATAATAAAAGATATTCAAGGAGAAGCCCACCTCTGCGAATTACCTCACGGAATCACAGGTTTGATGTAATGGACTCCCAAGGACGACCAAGGTCTGGAGAATTCTACCGTCCGACACAAGGAAGACTTCTTTATGATTATGGAAGGGAAAATAAACATGACAGAAATGGTGAAGATGAAAGGGAATACACTGATAGATATGCGAATCATTCTGTCAAGCCATATGACCGGAGTAGTGCTGTAAAGCAATTCAGAAATAATACTGGAGATAAATTTCGGACTCGTATTTCTGCTCCCAGATCGCCAGAACTCCAAAGGAGGGTGAGTCCTCGGAGATTTGACAGAAGCTTTGAGAGGTAGCTGACTAGCTGGCTGTGAATTTGCCTTGTAGAACTAAATGGAAAATAAAGATCTGTCTGTATGATTGAACCGGAAAATGATGCAAATCCTTGATGGAGTTCAATCATAGGGATTTGATGGAAGACTCTTGGCAGCACTGCTTTTTTCTGCTGCTGCTGCATATGTTCAAGACACAGGAATGCTGGAACCATTCACTTCTGTAGGGGGAATTCAGATTAACTTCATAATTTTCCTTTTCAATTTGTAAATATTTATGTTGGTAGCAGAATCACAATCACTCCTTTCAGCTTTATTATAGCTGTTCTTTTTTTTTTTTTTCTGATACTTTCTCATGTTTATCCCTTTTGCTTTTTTTCAATGGCATTATTCCTGTACGAGGTCCATTTAAACATGATGAATCAATTAATTTTGAGTTCAAACACTTTGTACTTTTTACACTTTTTTCATCTGGCATTTTGTATTATCCTGTTGCCAGCGAACAGTGTTTTATGTGTTGTTGAATATACAATAATTTATGGTGGTTTGTGACCGTATTAAATTCTGCTCAAAGTTTGAACCAGCTGTGAGGTGAATAATTTTCTTATTTCATCTACATTTTCCTTCAATGTCATGAAACTGACTTTGATGTCTTCCTCAGGAGAAAGGTTGGCTTAGTGCTTTTGTACATCAAAGAGGATACCAAGGTATTTTGACCAGAATTAGTTTTGTTCCATTTTTGAGTATTTATAATAATGACTGCTTTCTGGAGCACTGGAGGAAGTCTCTGACCATCTATATTTCTGCTGTTACAAGGAGTAGCATGCCATTTTTTTTATAAAAAAAAATGTATTCAAGGGAATAAGGGACAGGCTTGACCTCCACCTGAATTAAGGGAGTATTAGCATATTACAGCTGTTTGTTTACTGTCACACATTACTTTACATGATCCAATAGTTATGAATGCAGAGCTGCCACTTTGTTTTGTGTCTTGTGACTCTTGTCAAATGGGCCAATAAGTGCTGGCCTGATTGCGGCATAAATATCTGATGGTTTAAGATGTAACGGTAATAATTTAAGTAGACAATTGGTAAACAGAGTGAGTACAGCATGGTGGACTTTGACTCTTGGCATGTATGCCATACATCATATATATAATATAATGCATTTAAAATTTGTACCATTTGAAAATGCATAAGAAATTGTCAAGAATTAAATAACATTTTTTTTGACTGGTTATTTCTGTCAGCATGCCATGTTTTGTTAATGCGTAAATCATGTTAACTTGGTTAATGTAACGAACCTAAGCACTCAAAGTGTGTTGTGTTTCTTGAACATGTGAATCCATTTTGGTCTGTGTTTAAGTTATTATTACAGCTCTAAATGGATGCTATTGCATAATGACCTCATGCTGAGTAGGGCAAATATCCATTTACTAACTTGTCTTTGGATACATTTTATATGTTGTCTCTATTCATATTATAGGCAGCATAACTAATGGAGAAAGTTATCAATCATCATGTTATTTTTCCCCCCTTATTTCACCTGCACAATTGTTTGCAATCTTGTCCACCAATACTAGTATTATAAAGAGTGAGAGATACACTATGGGTCCCTAAACTTCTACTGTTCTCATTTGGGTCCACAAAATCTCAAAGTGATCATATTTTTCAAGTGGTTCATTCGAAGTTGTCAATTCAGGTCGATGATTAGAATGAACCAGTTAAAAGTTGAAAGGATTGAATGACCTAGTATTATCACTTAGGGAAGTTTGGACCAGTGGTGCATTTCTTTCAAGTATAAATATGGTTTGTTCGGCAACCATATGCAGTGTATGGGTTTAATTGGTTCAATAGTCCATATTTTGTTATAAAGTTTTGCAACATGGCTTATTTAGTGTTGATGCTAATATATGTGAAGACAGTTATGAGTTATCCTGCTCATTGAAGTGCCCAGCGTGATCTTTGAGGTCCTTGGTTAAGTAGACGAGGATATTTCCATCCCTAATGATTCAATCCAGGCACAGGTCCCCCCTACGGCTTCCCTGACCCTTATCGAAGCCCATCGTGATAATGCACCAGTAAGATCACCAGATGTCTGTGGCACTAATGGTACACAGAAGTCAATGTGTGATCGTTGGTCCAATGCTTCGGGTGAAACAATTCCAAGGTGTGACAGGAGGTATGTTCAGGGCCTGGGTACATATTCATTGAGTCATGCTAATCCTATTCACTAAGGATTAGTATGTGAGCCATTTGTTATGCTGCACTCCTCGATCCGTAAATCCAGTACATGAAAGTGAAACAGTTGATTTTCTGGAACTTGTGACTTGTGAGTTGTGACTCTTTTATGCTTCATGGCAAGATGGAGGCCCTAGTTTTGTTGCGTGCATGATAAACAACTTGAAACTTCCAAGTAAGATTTCATGCTGTCGCTAGTGACTACACATTTGTTGCTCATATTTGCAATGGATGTCATATTCTGCATCTCAATTGATCCCTTTGTTATCATGGTAGCAGTATTGTGTATGCCAAATTGCGGTGGTCGAACTAGAAGAGGTAACAAAATGGGTTAGACATGAAAAAAAAAAAAATGCTGCTTGTAGTACTCATTAATCCAATTCTTCTGTACTGCTGCTATTGTGCATAGAAAAGCTTTTAGAAGCTTAATAATTCTTCAGCTTTGGATGCATTCACACATTCTAGGCTGCTACACTAGTTTTAGGTGTCTGGGGGCCAGGGGCCAGGGGTGACGAGGGCTGATCATTGATAACCAGTTGTTTGGATTTAACTGGTGTTCCCTCCAATTTGCACCAGGTGTTATCATGAAGCATGTTGGAGCATAGAAAAAAAAAATTAAGTGGAACATAGATGGTTCCACTGCAATCATCATTATCTATGGATCAAACCAGCATCCAAGATACCTGCATGGCAGCTTTGTTGTTGCTTGATTGTTTGCAACGCAAAGCCTCAGTTATCACATGGCAGTAGCGTTTCAGTTTGTTGTCCCATCTCATTCTTTTTTGTTGTTTTTGTGGTACACCCTTACTCTGCATAAATTTGTAGGGAGTTGATGGCAACACTTGTTCACCAGAACACAAGCTGTATTCATGGTTGTCAACACGAGAGATTTGCTGATTTTAAACCGACCTTTAGTTTCTGGTTTCTGATCAAAAATTCAGTTCAGGGCCAAAAGTACTAACCTTGATCTAGGTATCTCTCTTGTTGCTTATTAGAACAGCCAAAGACTCCAGTTTCTAAGAACACTCAGCAAATTATTAGACTGTGTGGGGGTGTGGGAGTGTAGGCCTTTGCTTCTCTGTATTTTCCTTTCTTCTTAATAAAATGACACACAACTCTCTTGCATTGTTGGACAGAAAAAAGGAATAATTTAGAAAGTGGGTGCTAGCATATTTATACAGAGCGCAAAATTATGTCTTATGGAATAGCATGAGGTGGTGGTTGAAAACTTAGACCTTGGATCCTGTTACTTAAATATATTGTTGAGTCTATCGAGCTCAATTACTGCAACATGTGTTCCACTTACCTACATTTTGTTGAACTGTTATTTTTTCCCTTTTAAAATGATATATGACTCTGAACTTACCTATCATTGTTGTAAGATTGATCTGATACACTTTATGATCGTTTTGATTAGTAGCTAGTTATTTCTGCAGGTGTTGGGAACGAGCAGACACTAGCTCTCTCTGTGGGACACGTCCCGCAACTCTGTTGCAGAAGCTTGGAATAAAGCTTGCAGATGCCATCTTGAAGCAGACCAGGATGAGAATCTCCTGAACTTGTTGCAGGCATTTGCTCCTCGCAAGCCTGTTCAGGAAAATGCCGGAGGTGTGATGCCTCTCCTGGACCATCCAGACGGTTTCATGGTGGCTAGTTGTCACTGAAAAGATGTTGGAAACGCGCTCTTTGGTTTCAGGAATCAGGTCTCTCTGTGGTTTGCGCCCCTGATTAAAGATTCCTAAATCTATCTGGCGTACTGCTAGATCACATCTGATCACGTTAGAATATGTTTTGCCAGCTTTCGTCTTCTCAAGCTGGGGGAGTGGAGTGCAGTCCGGCAAGTATTTCAAGATATTTGCAACATGTTTGCTTATAATAAATTTCACGATAATGCGTCGTAACATGTGCAATAAATTGTTTCCTTCATCATAAACAGTCGTGAAGGCCTTTTAAATTAATAGGGTCAAATGTGCTTAGTAAAGTCTTTTGTTTTGGAGATGTGTGTTCAGTTGAATAGTTTTACATATCAGTTGTGATTGTGAAAAAATAAAGGAGCAACTGTCACCTTGGTTGCTGTCGAAGAAATGCAAAGCTCTCGTCTCCATCAAGTCTTAGTAGCCTACGCCCCTTTCTGATTCAACAAAGCACCGACATTGTGGAACACTTGCCAGTTTTTGCCACTCAGTTTTGTACTTTTGGTACACTTCGCGACACCAAGCTTATTCTTCTGATAAATAAATTCAATCAAATATTCGCAAAATGTGTGCCGTCGAAAATGATCGAAGTAAATTGTTACACATCTAATATCGTTGTCATTGAGAACGTATATGCATGGCATCCTTGCTTTCTTGTTCTCAGGAGTCGCCGTATTAGTTAGTATTTAGTAGGCGTGCAGAACAAGTCAAATCTTCCTCTAAGCTCAGTCTTGACATGTGAAGAGGTTCAGTGCATGATTCACAGAAATGAGGCTCAGAGGCCAAATACATCCGGCTGGCTTGAGTTTTAAGGTGCATCCAAAACCGAGGGAGGACTTATTTCAATGAATTTTATAATCTCAGCCTCCAACTTTCAGTTTCAGGTGCATTCTATTCAACTCACTGAAAAAGACCTTGTGGCCTTTGACCTCTATGGTGTCTGGAGGTTTGAGATGATACATCCTACTAAGACTATGTACTCTTCCCGAAGTCACACCCATCTGAAGTGACCACAATAGTTTTCTGCTACTTGTATCAAGTGGACAGTACTAATGTTCCTTATAACAGAGCATATATGGTGCCAGTGGTGATGACTGAAAGTGAGCAGAATAGAATAAAGTCACACAGAAATATTTCTGTGAAGGAATGACTTTGCCATATACTTACACAACAGGTGTTTTTTCAACTGCTAAATTCACATAAAATCTTGTTTGCAGTGAACTTCATCAACCTTTGTTTACAGGAACTGATCACCATGATTCAAATGTGAGCTGTAAATTCAGAACAACAAGAACAAAAAAAAGCTTGTTTCTTCTGTAGCTGTGAATTGTGGTAACTGAATGAATTCACCAGATATTTGTACCCCACCCACTGCATGCTTATCATGACTCTAATGAAACCCAGGAGCCCAAATGAAGGTATCAACTGAGATGCCTTTGCCATAAACAATCTGTTTCAATATTCAAGATATGCAGCCTCTTTTTTCACTTAGTGGCAGGACTGATTGCCACACCAGTTGTACTTAACTAATGGCAGTTATCTTAACCATGCCGGTTTGCCACTTTATGCCCAAGCACTCCCTCTTTCCCCCACTAACGCACCACAAAATTTACCAAATTGGCCTCTGCTTTCCGGTCAAAAGTCGGTCAAAAACTACTTTCTTGCTCTTAGTTGATCGCCACCGTTTTGTAAACAAACAAACAAATGTAAGTAACCAGCAAACAAAAAACTGCAGGCTGTTCAAAACACGGCCATTATGTTTGGTTCACAGTACTGAATTTGAACTGTTTCCTACGAAATGAAATTCACGGATAGGCCGAGCAAAAGGTGAAACCTGGAGCGAATGAACGATGGGACCAATCGACCGAACAAACTTTGCTAGCATTGTTAGTTGCACATTGGATTTGCCACCTCGTTATATATATATAAATACATGCAGGGGTGGTCTAGTGCAACCTGCCACCGGCACTGGCACTTGCACTGGCAGCTGCGAACGGAACAAGGCCAGCATCAGCATGGCATTGGGCGTCGCCGGCCTCGTGCTCGCATTGCCACTCTTGTTCTTGCTGACAAGGGCGGCATGGATCACTGTCTCCTGCTACTACCTCACGCCGGCGAGGATCCGGACAATCCTGGCCGGCCAGGGCGTGCGCGGCCCGCCGCCACGCCTCCTCGTCGGGAACCTCCGCGACGTCTCCGCCCTCGTCGCCGAGGCCACCGCCGGCGACATGAGCTCCCCTGAGCCACGACATCGTCGGCCGCCTTCTGCCCCATTATGTCCTCTGGTCCAAGATGTACGGTGAGTATCCCACGGCGCATTGCCGGCCGGCCCGGCGCCGGCGCCGGTGCAGGTTCGCGGTGCGGCGGAGCTGACCGGAGGAGGATTTTGCAGGGAGGCTGTTCGTGTACTGGTACGGGAGCGAGCCCCGGGTGTGCGTGACGGACGCGGGCATGGTGCGGGAGCTGCTGTCGTCGAGGCACGCGCACGTCACCGGCAAGTCGTGGCTGCAGCGGCAGGGCGCCAAGCACTTCATCGGCCGCGGCCTGATCGCGGCCAACGGCGCCACCTGGTCGCACCAGCGCCACGTGGTGGCGCCGGCGTTCATGGCCGACCGGCTCCGGGGCAGGGTGGGGCACATGGTGGAGTGCGCCCGGCAGACGGTGCGCGCTCTGCGGGAGGCGGTGGCGCGGGGAGGCAACGAGGTGGAGGTGGGCGCGCACATGGCGAGGCTCGCCGGCGACATCATCGCGCGCACCGAGTTCGACACCAGCTACGACACCGGCAAGCGCATCTTCCGCCTCATCGAGGAGCTGCAGCGGCTCACCGCGCGATCCAGCCGCTACCTCTGGGTCCCTGGCAGCCAGTGAGCACTAGGAGCTTTTTTTTTTTCTTTTCTTTTTTTTACACTACAAAAAAAAAAAAAAATCCTCTGCTTCCGCCGCGTGCAAACTGAAAAGCGGCGCTGGGCCCTGCATGTCAGTGTATACATGGCTTTCACCAGTTTTTTTTTCTAAAAAAATAATATTTTTTATTAATGAATTGTAGGTATTTCCCAAGCAAATACAGGCGGGAAATAAAGCGGTTGAACGGGGAGCTGGAGCGGCTGCTCAAGGAGTGCATCCAGCGGAGCCGCGAGATCGCCGACGAGGGCCGGACGCCGTCGTCGGCGTGCGGCATGGGGCTCCTCGGGATGCTGCTGGCCGAGATGGAGAAGAATAAGACGAAGAAGAGGAGGACCAGCAAGTCCGGCAACGACGACGACGGCGAGCTGGGGTACGACGCCCAGACGATGATCGACGAGTGCAAGACGTTCTTCTTCGCCGGGCACGAGACGTCGGCGCTGCTCCTCACCTGGGCCATCATGCTGCTCGCCACGAACCCTTCGTGGCAGGACAAACGCGCGCCGAGGTGGCGAGCGTCTGCGGCGACGCCCCGCCCACCGCCGACCACCTCCCCAAGCTCACCGTGGTAAGCCGGCCAGCCATTCACTCTGATCCGGCGATCCATCCCGTCGTCCACGCTCGCCACGCCAGCCACTGACCCATCGTCGTGCAGCTGCAGATGGTGATCAACGAGACGCTCCGGCTGTACCCGCCGGCGACGCTGCTGCCGCGGATGGCGTTCGAGGACATCACGCTCGGCTCCGGCGCCGGCGCGCTGCTGCGCGTGCCCAAGGGCGCGTCGCTGTGGATCCCCGTGCTGGCCATCCACCACGACGAGGCCGTGTGGGGGAGCGGACGCGCACGAGTTCAGGCCGGAGCGGTTCGCGCCGGGGCGGCCGCGGCCGTGGGCGGGGCGGTTCCTGCCGTTCGCGTCGGGCCCCCGCAACTGCGTCGGCCAGGCGTACGCCATGGTCGAGGCCAAGGTCGTGCTGGCCATGCTGCTCGCCAGCTTCCGCTTCGGCATCTCCGACGAGTACCGCCACGCGCCCGTGAACGTGCTCACGCTCCGGCCGCGCCACGGCGTGCCCGTGCGCCTGCTGCCGCTGACGACGACGCGGCACTAGGCCTTGTTTGCTTGCTTTTGGGTGTTCTTGGTTCTTCACAATTTTGGAACGTCTGTATTTTATTTACGTTTGTGATTTTCTTTTCTTTTTTTCTTTGACTACTAGTAGTAGATGGAGAAAATTTTGTGCTTCGGTTGAGTATAAGTGGTGGTCTGACATGTAGAAATAACATATATAAATAGTATTATTTAGAGTCAGGGTTTTGTTGACGGTTTTTGTCACTGAGAAACAATCTGCATAATGTATCGATAATAAAATTGTATAAATGTCGCTATGTAGGCCGATGGGATTGGAGATTCGCCGGAATTGATTTTCCATTATAGGCCCTTTTTGGACGAGACGAGATGTACTTGATACCATAGGATATTTCTCAATTGAACCAAAAATCAGAAAAAGTTGCATCTCATGTCTACTACTGGTATATCAAAACACACAAAGTAAATAATAATTCTCATCTCCAAATGACAAGACTGTGACGCTGACTAGTAATAAATTGTCCACTCGAGCGGGCACTTAGGCGAAAAGGTTAGCAGTGGCCTGCTATACCTATAATGCCGTACAGCTGCTGCATATATTCATCCACAAGTGGGAGCTTAATCTCAAGTTCTCCATAAAGGATTATATATTTTTGTATCAAAATTAATAGGTCTAAGGATTCCATCACCTAAACTAAGACCCTACAGGTCACCTACTTAAATAATGGGGGTAAAAGTAAACTAAACTTTTTGGGAAATCAGGAGGAGCTTTGAGCCCCTACTGGTAAATTAATTTTATGAGGCAGGATAGTAGGCAGTGGAAATGGCTCATCACAAGATGTAGACATACACACATATGGGCCATGGGCAGGGGTGGTGCGATTCGAGATATAGAATAGAAGCAACCTAAATACCTAATCATCTTTGGCCTCTCTCTCAAAAAAAACCTAATCTTTGGCGTCCTTATCAAAGAAAAAAGACCCTAGTCTTTAAGGTACATTTTATATATTTATCTTGCCCACGGAAATAGTCTTGCACTATAGTTATGGCAATGTGAAGTGTTTTAAGAGAAGAAATTTGGATTGCCAAATTGAAACTCACACCAAAGGCATCTCCATGGCACGCATATTGTGTTTGTAATAGATTAGGCATGTCCTGCCACGTCATTATACACGCTCATGCCTCCCTCTCTTGTTAACCGGTGTCCCTACACGTCACCATCGGGACACCCACTCGCTATCGCACCTCTTTCGATCAACTGTGTGCCCGCTTCCTAGCGCTCTCCTCCCTGCTACTCCTACTCAATGATGTGCCTGCTTGCTATCGCCCTGACCCCCTCCCCCAATGCTGGCACCCTCCATCCATTGCATCCAAAGATGCCCTAGCGGCCTCGGCATTGCCGAGATAGAGGTCCATACACCCTCTCGCCCCTGCTAACCCTGACGCCCCGGCCTGAAAGAGTTGTGCAATGGAAGACAGAGTTGCATCCATGTTGTCCCTCTCGCCCTTGCTAATCCCGATGCCCTTGCTTGCTAGGTGGTTCATGTGTGTTCAAAGGATTTTTGTGAATTGTACATTGATATTGATGATTGCGCACAATCCTTGACAGAAAAGCTGACCTATACATATGTGTATTTAGTAATGTTGATAGCATAACTGTACAAACATCAAGTACCACACCTAGGGGTAATCCAACTTGGTTGGAACTAAAAGGCTTCGTTGTTGATTGTGGACTATGATCAAATATTGTCGTCATAAAACTTGACTATCACACTACATAGACTAAGGTTCTGTAAGCAAACAGGGACAAACTACTTGATCATAAATACTCCCTTAGTCTCTAAAAGGAGTGATTTCTAGAAACCGTGCTAGTCAAACTTTTTTAACTTTGACCAACTTTATCGAAAAAGAGTAACAACATTTATGACATAAATTAAGCATATTATGAAAATATATTCTATAATAAATCTAATGATACTAATTTGATAATATAAATCTTAATGTTTTTTTAGAAAATCGATCAAAGTTTAAAAGTTTAACTTAGGACAACTTTAGAAATCACTTCTTTTAGGGATGGAGGCGAAGGGAGTTACGTAGACAACCAAACAGACTATAATAAATAAGTAAGGTGCACCCATATGATTTTACAATGCTACCTTTAATCTAACAACAACAATGCACTGCAAATTAATATAATAGCTAATAATATCAAAGATATATTTAATCACTTCTCCCTGCATCTCAAAATAAATGCATAGGAACTTAAACATTTCTAAGTTTGACCAAGCAATAAGTATTGTTGTATCATTAGTGAAATATACTTTTATAACAAATTCATTTCAATATATAAATATTGTATTTTATAAACAAAATTTTAAAAGTTTGACTTATAAAAAACGGTGTATGCCTTTTTTTTTTTTGGGGCGCGTAGAGGGGTTACAGTGTTACACTTGCCGTGATTTAATTAATTTGTCGCCAAGTGCTAGGTGGTGCAACGCCCTTTTCACTTTTAGGCTGTCAGTTGGAGGCCTCTATTTTGAAGAGAAAGGAAGGCCCCCAGTTTGGCCTGGTCCTTTGGCGTGCGCGCGCGCGGCACATCGAATAATATCGGTCAGGTGTATAGTTGATTGATTCGTTGATTGCAAGTGTGTGTGTGAACCCGATCTTAAACATTTTGGTCATGTCGACTGAAGGATATCAACTAACATGGTGGGCACTAGAAACTTGCGTGACGTCACAGGGTTCAAGTCAAATTGGACTTGTGAGGCTATCTGCACTGGCGTTCGGAAAATGATCCGGGGCGCCAGTTTTTCGGACGAACGCCCGCCCGGCGTCGGGGAAGCCCCCGCTATCGTCCGAGGAGCCTCCGCCGTCCGGGGAATACAGCGACTTCCGTTTCGCCCGGAATCGGCCCAGCGTGGCGTGGGGCCAGCGCTGCCTTCCGGCCGGAGGAGGAGGAGGGAGGGAGCGGGGAGGGCGGGGCAGGGCCGCCCAGATGGCCGCCTCGGTGCAGAGCCCAGGCGCGAGGGAGCGGCTCGATAGCCCAGCTCCAGCGCGAGGCCTCCCGGCTCCCGCTCGCCTTTCTTCCTTCGCGTCCGCGCCCGGCGGCAGCGGCAGCCTCCCGGCGCTCCGGCCAAGCCCGCCCGCTGCGCCCAGCGGGCTTCGGCAAGGAGGAGGCGCCGGTGGTGGCGTCCGGCCAGCCGCCCGACGCGAAGCTAGCTCCGACCAAGAGGAGCGGCCCGCCGCCGGGCGCGGGGAGGGGCCACCGCGCTCTGCGGCCGCCCGCCGCGCGCGGCTCTGCCACCAGCGCCCGCCGCCGCGCCCCTCTCCGCCCGGGCCACCGAGCCCACCCCAGCGAGGCCGCCCGAGCGCGCTCCCGCCCGGCGGTCGGGCGCTCCCGCGCAGCGCCCCTTGGCGCGCTCTGTCGCGACTCTCACGCCTGGCAGCGCCCGCCGCCGGGCGCTCCGCCGCGCCCCTTGGCCTCCCGCCCGAACCCGGCGAAGTCCGCCGCCGGGCGTGGCGCGCGAAACCCCACCGGCAGCGCTCACGCCATGGCGGCCACCCCGGGCTCTGGCGGGCGTGCGACTAGAAGTGGGGAAGAGGGAGATAGGGAGGTTGAAAGAGAGGTGGGGGGGATTTTTTATTAAAAAAACCTGACAATGTGGGTCCTACTAAAGTATAGAGTAGAGATATAAAGGATAGATGGGTGCGGGAGAAATTGGTATAGGAGAAAGAATCTTGATGACCCCAGGATGGAATATTGCTTTTAGAGTATGGATTTAAAGGATGACGAGTGCGGATAGCCTCACATGCAATGTTCCGCCAAACGCTAAACGACATTGTCGTTTCAACAGTTGCCCATGCATAAGCAAAGAGAGGAACCATAACTATATATATACTTCATTTAAATAAAAAGCAAAAATAGTACCTAAATTCTATGGAAATAGAATATAAATATATCTATTGATCCTGTACTTAGAGCTACTTGATCTTGTTTGTTTCCTTTTTAATATTTTATTGCTTCTTATTACCATCGTAATATTAAAATTATTATTTTTATACTGGACCACGAGATCTACTAAAACAAAAATGATTTGTGGTGTGCCACATAGCCTACAGCCTGCAGGGTGCCACACAGGTACATTAAATCATACAGTGATGATTCTGTTCCCTAAGGAGAACTTTTGTTTGGTTAGTATTATAAGTCGGCTGATAAACTAAAATAATTGTATATTTTTTAGAGAAAAATGTTGTTGCAATGGTTGATAAACCGGCTGATAAGCTGAAGCAAACACTGTTACATATCATAATTTTTTTTAATATATCTACTAATGTCACAGTAAGATATTTTTATGTGATTGATAGGTGTGATAAATCTTTTTGGAACTTTGATGATTATTGGAACAATACTATAGCTTCCCATTCCCATTTCCTCTGTGTCGTCTCGTTTGTGGCTTTTGACCTTCGCACCCCCGGCTCTATGACTATAATGGTTGCCAACATTAACTATCATTCTGCTTATATGTGATCCCTGTAAATAAGTTGCCTCTTAGTTTATTTGTTATAGTTTGCAGAGGCTAACCTTCACATGAAGAGAATCTGAAGTGCAATTTGTTTTAGAGGGCACTCTCTAGCCTCTACCTCTACCATGCTCCTGTTCCCGCATGCAACGTTGGCTAATTAATTTCAAATCAAGTAAAATTAATATTATGCCCAAAAGATTTTAATGTACACTTAAATAAATTGCAATAGGGGTCCTCTTAGTAGGCAAAAAAAAAAAAAAAAAAAAAATCTTCTTTGTGTTCTACAATTGAGACCAAATCACTGCCATGTTAAAATATTTATCTTGGCACCATTCATAAAGTTTTTGCTGTCTTTTGTCTTGGAAATATTATGATGGTACTTATCTTACCGAGATGGCGAGATTCCTTAGCTTTGTGCACATGAAGAGCAAAATAAATATTAGATAGATTCCCTGTCACTTAAATATCATGTCGAGGATTGAGAACTTTTAAGATCAAGTTTGGATCTCCTAAGAAAAGTAAGAATACGATAGAAAATGAAAATAAGATCAAATCATCACTCAAATTAGTCTATCTATTTATCCAAATCCTGCTATTTCGATACTATAAAAAAATAAGATCTAGACACTCCTTGTTTTTTTTTCAATCAGAATCTAGATTCTACATCATTATCTAGTGAGATCCAAAAAATCCTAATTTAACACTCTTAAGAAAAGAGACACGAGTGGACGACATGAGAGGTAATATATAAAAATAGAAAATAGTGTCTTTTGTAAAGAGATATATATAGACAAGTAAAAGTTGTTACGAATATTCTAGGCTAGCTATATTGCAAGCTAGGGTTCAGGTTTCCAATCATGAAAACCATGAAAAACTAAAGGTGCATGGTCATATTAGAGAAGGTAGCGAGGTCCACTATGTTTTTGGCCAAAGGGATTAATCAATGAATCATACTCAAAGCCATATATACTTTTCATTAGTTTGATTAGGTTAATCATGCCACGAAAGAAATACTTGTGACTAAAATTTTGCCTCAACTAACTGAAAGGACGGCCAGACATACTTGAACTTTTATTTCAAGCAAAACCAATGACTTGTAGGCTTCCGAGATGGTTATTAGTATATATCACTTTCCAATGCATAGTTAGTCAAAAAAATTATTAAAGCGAACTGAGCCTAGCTCAGTTAGTTAAGTTTCTTGTGGTGGAACCTGCACACTTGGGTTCAAAATCCTCGATTTGGCTCTGTCGGTGCAGTCTTACGAAGATGTATACGCGCGTGTTGTGAGCGTCTGCTTCAATTGTGTAGTCCGTAAAAATAAATATTAAGAATGGGAGATGTGTGCGTCTGTGCCTCTGTGTAATCCGTAAAAAAAATTAAGAATGGATCAGTGACAAGAGGTTGCAAACAATCAATATGATTACAAACAAGATCGTAGGCACACTGAAAGAGTCGTTACATGGAACGAGTCTACATAATTATTTAAATAAAATCATTACCGCACATGAGCCGCACTAATAATCATCATGAAATATTTTACACTTACAAAGAAACAAATGGTATTTCCATACATCAAAGCTATAAAATTTAGCCAAACTCAATATGATGCATTATTCTTTTGTTTTGTGTTTGGAACTTGGAACACTTTTTTTCGAAGGCAGAACTTGGAACACTTAATAAATAACATTATTTTTTGGGGGTAAAGAAAGCCTTATTTAACTAGGAGAAATGTTACATCAATGTTTAAAAGATCAATGACATATGTAGATGCCTGTCTAAGCCAAGTGGCCGTGTGAGTATTTCACCTAGCTAATTGACCTAGCGCATGAGCTACCTTGTTGTATTCTCTGTTTATATTCCGGAATTTCCATTCCACCTACGTCTACAAATATTCTATGGCCTTAGGATGGTATATGGAAGTTCTGAATAGTCTAAGCTGCCAGACTTCATGTTATTCACAATCCTAGCATTGTCCGATTCCAACACGATCGGGCTCGGACACCACTAGGAGGCCAACCTGAGCCCCACACAATGAAACAGGACCCGCCATGCTGTCAACACTACCTCTCCTTTACTGTCCCTGATCACCACTCCAGTACCCGTCCCACCAGATTGCACAACGAAGAGGACCACGTCTAGCTAGAGCGTGGGTGGCAAGAGCCGGTGGTTGGCTAGCTTCTTGCCCGCCAGTGTTCGAGTCTTGGACTCGGCGCTGGTGTCTCACCTGGGGTTTAATCCCTAAATCTCTCTCTAGCTATCTTCAGGCATCTATGGACCATAAGAGGAGACAACGCGTCCGTTGCTAGCGAAGTTCGTGTCTTCGTGAATGTCATGTAGACTTGTTGGTAGTATAGGTTCTAAGTCTAGCGTACAGCCTAGTGGTGTATGACGTGTGTTTTGATTATATATTAAGATACTACAACTTGTACTACCAGATCTAGGAAATAATAATAATAATAATAATAATAATAATAATAATAATAATAATTGCGTAATGTAGGAACTATCCACATCCAGCTTGAGCCAACCCTCCGGTGGGGGTCCCATCGCTCCACCCTTGGAGAGCCTGATGTAGACGCACTAGGAGGAGAAGGCCAACAGGGAGCTTTGCCTTCCGCATCCAAAGACACGCCGTGTTGTTGGACCTGCAGCAGTACATTGCGATGGTTCAAAAGAAAATGTACAGACTCTAAGGTGCTGATAGAACCTGAATTATGCGTGATGTAATTGTGGCACGTCCACGCCCTCCACAAGATTGGCATGATTAGTTCCCCCTGTTCCCAGCACTTGTCCAAGAGTACAAAGCAACCAGTCCGGGCCAGTTCCTGTGAACAGCAACTCAGACGGCGGCGGCCAATGCTCTCTCATCGTCAATCTTAGGTTGCGTGTGCTTGAACACACTCGACAGTGGCGTGGTAACTGTCTTCTACCACCTGGCCACATAGCGAACAGCATCCATTCATTTCCAATTTCTGAATGTGCTTGTTCTTCTTAGTTGGCAGCACATCTCTCGCTAATTTCCAGCAGAAAATACGTGCCCTTGGAGGCACATTTGCTTTCTACGCTAGTAGAGAAATGACTTTGTATAAATAGCCAAAAAAATATTTAGTTTTGGCTTCAAATTGTAAATCAAGATTAAAGGAGGCTTGGGATCTTTAGTCCCGGTTTGTAATACAAGCTAGGACTAATTCCACCTTTTAAGTCTCGGTTGTAACAGTTACCAAGACGTGTCAGTGTGGAAAACTTTGTTAGTGTGGAAAACTTTTAGTCCCGGTTTGTGTCTTAAACCCGAACTAAGCATGCTTGTAGACTGAATTTAAAAAGGATACATATCTTATCTATATTAGATGTGTGGTGGTAGTTGAGATGGTAGTGCGCACAAGAGTTGAAGCAAGAAATTCTGAGTTTGAAACCTCACAGCCACACCTTTTTTACCGAAATAAACACATTAATCTTGAGTTTAAAACCCTGCAGATATCTTTTTGACCGAAATAAACACATTAGTCCCGGTTGAAATAAATATATTTAATCCCGGTTGTAGAAACCAGGACTAAAAAACCAAACTTTTAGTCCTGATTTCGTAGTCCCAGTTTCTAGAACCAGGATTAAAAGGGGTGGGAACTATGACCGAAGGCCATATCTCTGCTAGTGTTAGATGCTCTTCCACAACAGGTGATCTCCATCTGGATTAGAGCTTGTTGTGGTTGCTTCAGCTAAGTGAAATAAATTACTTTATGTTTGAACCATTGTTGTCCATGCCAAGTTATCTCTTTTACATGATAAGAAAGTATAACAGAAAGAGAATGCATTTATGCTATATTTAAACATAGGTCACACTATTAAAAATTGATTTTAGGAGACAAATTTTTTTACAAAGATGGTGAAAATTTATCTATCGCTAAAAATATCCACTTATTTTTAGAGATAGTCACTCTATTTATTGAGGCAGCCAAACAAACAAACAACCGCCTCCTAA
This sequence comes from Chrysopogon serrulatus, assembly GCA_015844335.1. NCBI lineage: Eukaryota > Viridiplantae > Streptophyta > Magnoliopsida > Poales > Poaceae > Chrysopogon > Chrysopogon serrulatus. Next base: position 8,618 of record JADLZL010008274.1, on the reverse strand, counting down.
AATTGATTAGCAAAGATGAGTCTCTTAATAGATTCAACATTGAAAATAAGCCAAGGTCTAGCCAGCTTGTTTGGGAGGGTTTCTCAGAGAAGATAGAGCCATTTAGGAGCCACAACCTAAAATGGCTCAAGTTCCTCAATTTTTCACTAAAAAAGGCTGTAATGGCTCCTCCTAAACTATTTGGTAGAGTTCCTTCAGAGGAGCCGGAACCGGAACCAGTGAGAAGTCCTACAAAACAGAGTCTAAGCCACTCCAAGTATACTTAGCCCTGTCGCTGCCTAACCCTAGTCAACAAAAACTTCTCTCTCATGCCAATCATCCACCACATGGCACCACCCCTCCTCTCCGTCTCTCAATCATCTTGGCATTGACAACCAAGGACACCTCCACCCAAATATTTTGTCAACCACCACCCTTCCCTCTTCAAATTAAAATTGGGCAACCCCACCCTTTCCTCTACCCATGCTGGCCACATCCTGCTTCCGCTCTCCATCTAGATCTAATAGGGTAACATAGATTGGAGGGAGAATAGCCCAAAGACAAGAAGCCACAACCACTGACATCCACCACATGGCACCACCCCTCCTCTCCGTCCCTTCTCAATCATCTTGACATTGACAACCAAGGACACCTCTACCCAAATATTTGGTCAGTCACCACCCTTTTCTCTTCAAAATTCGTTAATCCCTCCACTTCCTTTACCCATGTTGGCCACGCTCCGCTTCCTCTCTCTACACAGATCTAGTAGATTAAGATAGATTAGGGGCAGAGTAGCCCAAAGACAAGAAGCCACAACCACCGTCCTAGAACTCCATAAATGTGTTCTAGATTTAGGTCTATCGATGCGGGACTGAGACGGTTCCACATCAACGTGACTTCCGTCAGGACAGACCCACAAGACAGAGATAGAAGGACCAATTCTGAGTAGAAGACGTCCTGTCCTAGTTAGACGGATAGAAAGTAACTTCTGTAATAGGAACAGAACTCTCTCTACTAAGTCCGACTAGGATTAGAACCAAAGCTCTGGCTCTTTTCTCCAACAAAAAGGGGCCAGAGCACCCTCTTTGTAACAAGCGACAGCAACATACAATCATACGTCAATCCAACGCAAAAGGCCAAGGCTGACTGGAGTAGAGCTTTTACTCGACGACGAGGGCTCAAACCAGGATAAACCGAGTGTCTCTTGCATAACCGCCGAGTTCTAGTATTCGCCGAGATCCGAATCAACTGCTACGGGAACCCCGTGGCAGGCTATCGGTGGCTAAACACCGACAGCTGGCGCGCCAGGTAGGGGGTTTCGGCGAATTCAACGTCAAGAGCTCAGCGGACCTACACACAATGTTTTTTCTAAGAGGATCATCCTTCATCTTCGGAAGCTGGATCTGCGAGGCGGACGATCACGGAGCTCTCCACGGTCGACTTCTTCCGGAACCAGAGCCGAAGATATCTAGAATTTTTTCAAAACTCAAGCTGACGGAAGAAGAAGTTCCAGAACCAAGTACTCGAAACATGCCGAGTTCTTTCTACTTCGGCCTCAGCAATACTGCACGGACGTATCAGAACATCATCCAGAGCACGATGGAATCTAACGGCATAACTTTAAAACAAGATAAGTACTCAGTTCCCCTCCCTTTTCAATACGGAAGGTCATTAAATGAGGAATGATCCGACTACTCGCTCGGTATACACAAAGAAGTCTACATGATCAGGCAACCCCTGGTACCACCAGTTCAACCCGACTACCGGTCTTCGAAAGAATCAGAAACCGATATCCCGCCTAATTCAGTAACCAGGGATGGAGAAACTGATCGTCAAAGAGCAGCCAGAGAAAGAAGAAACAAGAAGAGGGGAGGAAGGAGGAATCGAGTACAGGAACGTAGGGAAGCGTGGCGTAAATATGAAGAAGAACTAGCCGAGTACAATGAAAGAAGAGCTGAAAAAGAAGCCGAAGAAAGACGAGCCACAGCAAAGGCCAGACTTGACCCCATCAATAAAATACAAGAGTTAATCGATGAAATCGACGCCATACAACGACCAAGTGAAGAACAAGCCAGGCTCAGGAGCCTGCTCAAAACAACCGCACAAAGGATACAAGACGACCGAGTACCTCCTCGTCGTATACCATCCGAGCAAACAAGCCAAAGAAGTCGGAGAGTTTCCGCATTCAAAAGGTTATCTGTCCCAAATCAAAGCAGAAGAACTCAACCGCATCACGATTGGGCTGAGAGAACAGGAGAAAATCGCGACAGGCTACCAACCCCTCCTCGAAGTCCTCCCATATCTATTACAAGATATAACAGCCAAGCGGATTCCGACTACAAACTAGAAAAAGTACCCGACAGATTCCCCTGCTTTGCGGAAAGACTACTCACGGTCAGACTACCTCACAAATTCAAGCCGTCAAACCACTCGAAATACGACGGCAAGACAGAACCAATGCAATGGCTCAGAATCTACTCCCAATCAATAGAATTAGCCGGGGGAGATGATGACATTAAGGCACTATTTTTTCCAATGGCACTCGAAACTCTACCACTACAATGGTTCGATAAATTACGACCAGGATCAATCAAAACATGGGGATCTTCAGAAGGTTTTTTGCGAAAATCTCGCAAGAATACTCATACACCCAATAACACAAGCCGAGCTAAAAGGTTTAAAACAAAATCAAGGAGAGAGCCTCAGAGATTTCTATAGAAGATTTGGAGAACTAAGGACACAAGTACATGATATCACCGAAAGGGAAGTAATTGAAGCATTCTCATATGGCTTGAAAGTAAGATGGATGTTCCACGATTTCTGCAAAGAAAACCCGTGGATAAACGAAGAATTAAAAAAATAGTAGAAAAGATGATTACGGCAGAAGAAAAGACACGGGAAAGATTCCCAGATAACAGAAACAACCAAGATAGAAGAAACAATTTGGATAGAAGAAACAACTCGGAGAGACAAGAAAACTCAGGAAGGTGGAACAACTCGGACAAATGCACAAGAATACCACAATAAGAAAAGATATTCGGATAATACAAAGGGTCGCTACCGAAAAAAAGAAATTCTACCCAAATTTAAAATTTGAAGAACTCGAGAAGATGAAATGCATCTATCATCTAACAGAATTCACCCGATGGGTGAATGTTGAATATTCCAAGAAAAATATATGAAGATAGACAGGCAGGAAAAAGAAGAAAACAGAGAAAAGAAAGAAGAAGATAACAATCCAGCAGACAACGGGTTTCAAAATCCAAGAGCAATAGTAGCAGTAATATTCTCAGGAGTCCCAAGGTCTAGGAGCAAGCAAGAAGACAAACTAGCATGGAGAACAATCATGGCAGCAGAACCAGCCGTTCCACGATATTTAAACTGGTCTAAATATCCAATCCAGTTTTCACGAGAGGACCAATGGACAAGCGTCGGAAACGCAGGACTATACCCACTTATACTCGGACCAACAATCGTAGCTATAACAGTAACCAAAGTACTCATCGATGGAGAAGCAGGGCTCAACATCATTTTTGCAGATACCCTAAGAAAAATGAGGCCAGAATTTTCAAAAATGATTACACCAACAAGTGTACCTTTCTACAGAATAGTACCCGGGAGGCCAGCAATGCCCCTCAGACAAATAACTCTGCCATTAACATTTGGAACCCCGACAAATTATTGTACAGAACTCATCAAATTTGAAGTTGCAGATTTTGAATCATCTTATCATGCAATATTGGGAAGACCAGCGTTGGCAAAATTCTTAGCTATTCCACATTACCCTTACTTACTGCTCAAGATGTCGGGACCACACGGAGTACTCTCTCTCAGAGAAGACCTAAAACGTGCCTACGAATGCGATGTGCAAGCCATACAGATATCTTCAAAAGTACAATGAGAAATCAATTCGGCAACAGCTGAAGCGAGAATAGAAGAATTAGAAATTCCTGCCAAAAAACAAGTTGTCATTACCATAGCTGAAGGAGAAGGAACCAAAAAGATTGATCTAGGGACTGGCGACCCATCCAAAACAGCCATTATCAGTGCTCATCTACCTATCAAATAGGAACTCGCGCTCACCAACTTCTTAAGGGACAACAAAGACATATTTGCTTGGAAACCAGCTGATATGCCAGGAGTCCCAAGGGAGTTAATTTGAAAGCGTAAAATAAAGTCAACAAAGGAGCAAGACCAATCAAACGAGAGATTACGATATTTTTCACCGACAAGAAAGAAGAAATAAAGAAAGAAATAGCCAAACTATTGGCAGCCGGCTTCATAAGAGAGATCTTACATCCAGATTGGGTAGCTAACCCAGTCCTGGTACACAAAAAGAACACAGATGAATGGCGTATGTGCGTCGACTACACCGACCTCAATAAACATTGTCCAAAAGATCCATTCGGATTACCAAGGATTGATCAAATAGTGGATTCAACAGCTGGAGCAGCCTTATTATCTTTTCTGGATTGCTACTCAGGCTATCATCAAATTGCACTAAAAGAAGAAGACCAAAGCAAGACTTCTTTCATCACCCCATTTGGAGCATATTGTTACAAAACAATGTCCTTCGGACTAAAAAATGCAGGAGCAACTTATCAAAGGGCAATCCAGACTTGTTTAGGAGACCAAATCGGAAAGAACGCAGAAGCATATGTGGATGACGTTGTCATCAAAACAAAGAACCCGGACTCGCTAATAGAAGATCTACAACAAACTTTTAACAATCTCAAAAGATGAAAGTGGAAACTCAATCCAAACAAGTGCGTATTTGGCGTATCATCAGGTCAACTACTCGAATTTCTAGTCAGTCAGAGAGGAATCGAAGCAAGCACAAAACAAATCAAGGCAATAACTAATATGGGTCCACCTGCAGATATAAAAGATCTATAAAAATTGAGAGGTTGCATGGCCACTCTCAATAGATTTATTTCAAGACTAGAAGAAAAAGGCTTACCCTTCTTTAAACTACTAAAGAAGATGGACAAATTCACCTGGAACGAGGAAGCACAAGAAGTCTTCGACAAACAAAAAGCATACATCAGCACATCCCCAGTATTAGTGCCACCCAAGAAAGGAGAGGATCTCATGCTTTACATCACGGCAACTACTTCAGTAGTAAGCATTGCCATCGTAGTCGAAAGAGAAGAACAAGGACACGTCTACAAAGTCCAAAGGCCAGTCTACTACATCAGCGAAGTACTCACAATATCAAAAGTCAGATATCCTCATGTACAAAAACTACTCTACGCAATCCTAATAACGTCAAGGAAGCTCAAGCACTATTTCAAAGCACACAAAATCATCGTCGTAACAGATTTCCCGCTCAGCGATATCTTAAGAAATCGAGACTCAACAGGAAGAATCTTAAAATGGGCAGTAGAACTCAGAGCACTCAAAATAGAATTCACTCCAAGAAAGGCAATCAAATCTCAGGCACTAACCGACTTTATCGCAGAATGGACTGAGATACAACAACCCACTTCAGACGTCATCCTAGACCATTGGAAAATGTACTTCGATGGATCTTTAAAACTAGGAGGGGTAGGAGCTGGAGTACTATTCATTGCACCAGACGGAAAACAACTCAAATACGTTTTACAAATTCTATGACAAGCCACTAACAATGAAGCAGAATATGAAGCTCTCATTCATGGACTACAAGTCGCAACATCGCTAGGAATCAAAAGACTACTCATCTATGGAGACTCAGCAGTAGTTGTCAATCAAGTAAATAAAGACTGGGATTGTACCAAAGAGAATATGGATGTTGTTGGTATAAATTAACTGCACTCCACTAAATAAGATTTAAGTAAGATTATCCGCAAGCGCACAGATATCATACCAGTGTCACATTTTACCCAGAGGTTTTAAATATCGTATCCACAGGGAACAGTTGTGATGATGACAAAGTCTATAGACTTAACCCTACAATTAGGCTAGATAATATCAAGAAAGAGAAAATAGCTATTGAACTCTAGTTCTGACAACCGGTAAGCTTTGTATAATATTATTCTAACTGGGCAAGTAACCCAAATAGGAGAAGAAACAGAGTAATCTCCTACCAAGCACCTATAAGCCTATCAGTCCTATCAACGGGAAGTGGACTACAGAGGATTCAACGAAGCTATAAAGTCACCTTCATGAGCTACCACTATCCAGCTAATCAGGGGACATCCACAACTAAACCTAGCCTAGGCACCACGCCTACACTATGAAATACTACTTCAACCAAGTAATGACCAAGATCAAAGCACTCAATATGAGCTGTGAACTTAAGAACAAATAAGAACAACTGCTTACTTGAATCGGAATGATGAATACAAAAGTACCTCAGAACGCAGCTCCGGGCGAGGGAGCTGAATCTAGAAGAATACAGCCACGAAGACGCACCGACAGGCCAGAACTCCTCTAGAATCTCTACTCCTCTACTCAATCTCTCTAATCTCTAAACAAGACTCTAAACAAGACTAGATCTAGATAAACTAGTCTCTCCTAATTGCTACAACTAGATGAATTAGAACTAGATAAACTAGAACTAGATCAACTAGAGGGACCCTAACCCTAATTATGTAGAGAATATGAAGCACCGGGGTGTAGAATGCCTCTTGGAGGGGCCTTGGGGCGTCATTATATAGGCGAGATGGAGTAGGGGGCAAGGAACCGCTACATCATCGATCCGCGTCTTCATGTTGTGTGCACCGTCGGATCAAACCGACCTTAAATCGACGTAGGGATGATTTGCTTGGCTTCCAAAGAAGCGTGAGAGGAAGACTCCAGAAGGCGGCGGCCAGATGCCACAGGGGGGCGTCGACCGGCGCCAGGGTGGGGCCGGCCGGCCCCACCAGGTGGCCCCAGTGGGTCCCGCTGTTTTGGGTGTCTTCTAGACCCTTCCTGAGTGATGACGATGATTTTCGTCGACGTTTAGGTTTTGTGATAATTATGCACTCTAATCCTTCTTTTATGTTTTTCTGGAATAATCCCTGAAAAATATAGAATATACAAAACTCATGGAAATTGTCAGTTAAAATCTTAGACTAGTGTGTATTCATGTATGCTTTCATGTCTAAAGTTCTAATAAATATTGACGTTATCCACCGTCAACAGATGCTTACTGTGCAGAAATACGGAAACTCGAGAAAAATTTCTAAGGTTTAGAAATTCATCATATACTACGAGACCCAAATATTGCAGTAGATATACTAGCCAAACTTGGCTCAGACAGAGCAAAAGTGCCAGCTGGGGTCTTTGTCAAAGAGGTAACCAAGCCTTCAATCAAAAAAGACCAAATAAGCAACACACGAAAACAAGTCAGATCAAAAGCAAGTCTTGACAATCAACTTAGACAACACAATTTGGATGCAAGTATTCATAGATTACATCAAAGAAAAAACTTCCGACAATAAAAACGAAGCAACTCGGGTTATCAGAAGAAGCAAAAACTATGCCCTAGTAGGAAATAATCTCTACAAGAGAGCAGCATCATCAGGAGTACTATTAAAATATGTTTCAACATCAGAAGGAAAGGAAATATTACTAGAAATGCACTCAGGATGTTACGGAAATCACACATCTTCAAGAACACTAGTCGAAAAAATATTTCGATCGGGATTCTATTGGCCAACAGCGCTAAAGGACGCCAAAGAATTGGTCAAACACTGCAAAAACTGCCAGATTGTTCGCAAGATAAGCACATGTTCCAGCTCATAATCTAATTTGCATTCCACCTGCATGGCCGTTTTCATGTTAGGGACTTGACCAAGTCGGACCACTCAAGAAATCTAAAGGGGGATTCGAATACATCTTCGTGGCCATTGATAAATTTACCAAATAGATATAATACAAACCTTTGGTGAAATACAATTCCGCAAAAGCACAAGAATTTATTCAAGAAATCATGCACAGATTTGGAATGCCAAACAGGATAATCACAGATCTAGGATCACCTTTCACAGCCAATGAATTCAAGAGCTGGGCACAAGATTGCGGTTTCAGCATAGACTACGCATCAGTCGCTCATCCACAAGCAAATGGACAAGTCGAGAGGGCCAACGGCCTCATAGTAGCTGGTTTAAAACCAAGATTATATGAAGATCTGAAAAATTATGGATCAAAATGGATAGACGAGCTACCAAAAGTAGTCTGGGGACTAAGAACTCAAATAAGAAGAGCCACCGGCTACTCACCTTTCTTTCTGGTCTACGGGTCAAAAGCCGTACTACCAGCAGATTTAATCTGGACATCTCCAAAGATTGAACAATACAATGAAGGAGAGGCAGAAGAAACAAGAAGACTAGAAATTAACAGCCTGGAAGAAGTCAGAATCAATGCAATATTACAATCAGCAAGATACATGCAAGGATTAAGAAGACATTATGACCAAAGCATACAGCCGAGAAGCCTACAAGCTGGAGACCTGGTCCTTCAAAGAATCCAGAAACCAGATGGAAGGCATAAACTACTCAATCCTTAGGAGAGACCTTTCATAATAGCAAAAGTAACAGGACCGGGTTCTTACGAGCTAATGACCGAAGACGGAGCACCATTAAAAAACTCATGGCACATATCCTAGCTACGACATTCTTTGCATAAATTCAAGATCAAATGTACCCTGAATTATCAATAAAATCTCCATT
>JADLZL010008273.1:0-57376 GCA_015844335.1 Chrysopogon serrulatus | reverse complement strand
GATACCAAATTATAATATTTTACTAAAGTTTCAATTGAGAAACTATTTAAACTGAAGTGCCAAGTCAGGAGTTATCTCAATATTTACTATAATTTTGAAACATGCTGAATGGTTGGGAACCATCGATAATTAAACAAACGGGTGCAAGATAATGGTTTATAATATTGGACTGAATTGTCAAGTGACTAATTATTTAGACTGAAGTGCCAAGTCTGGAATTAAGTCAACATTTACTAAAATTTGGAAACATGCTGAATGGTTGGGAATCATCGATAATTAAACAAACGATAGTAAGTTATTTATGGGTGAAAGCTCAGTAAATCATGGGGTGTCTTCAATTGTCTTGTTCTGCTTTTGTAACTTCACCTGCAGTTTTGAGGAATATAAAAATGTTAGATCGTATTGTTAGCTGTTGGTTAATATATGGATACTAAAATAATTTTGAAGTAATACTAATACTAACTGTTTCTTCTTCTGTTTGCCTTCTGCATCATTTTCTTCCATCTGATCGAAATCGAGTTTTCTTTTTACCTGTGAGGTGTTGTCCATTTGTTGAATAAATATGAAAATGCAGTAGGGAATAATCAGTATAAATATTAGGAGTGAATAACTGGGTTAGTGCTTCTAACTAATGTGCCAACTATAATAGACATCCATAACAAAGGATTTTGTTTGGTGATTTCACTATATTATCTAGGTATGTTGCTATATCAGTAGTATCTGCAGTTATGTTTGCAAGGAATAAGATATGCCTCTCAATTTCAGCCAATTTGAACGTAAATAAGCAAAATAATCTGTGTGGTGCACATAAATTAGCAGCCAATTGTCAATCATAAAATAAAATTCAGAAGAATCTATGCCATGAACATGGAAAACTACTACAGCTACTATGTTATCCATACCGTTAACTACTGTTAACTATCTGAGCCCTACATGCACAACAGATTTATGATCTATAATCGCATTCGGCACACACCATAGGCCCATAACAGCAGCTGCATAGAGTACAAAATGCACCTTGGGACGGTTCATTTTTAAAACTATATCAAAGTCTATGATGTTAAAAAAGCATTACTGAACAATGAAATTTTTTTCCTGGGTTTAATTTCTTTCTAAATCTTTGATCCTAACTGTTCAACAACCTGTGAAAGCCCAGAATATTCTTTATGCCATCAGGTCTAAGTAAAATGAGGTTGACAATAAGGCCTAAGTAGATGAATGCCATGTTTCATTAATCCAAAGGTTAGTACTCCCAAAATTTGTGTATGTGTGCCCTAAGCCTTATGTCCTGCTGTATTAGGTTACAAAAATTGCTAGAAATTATAATATATCTGAGGTGTTCAAATCCATAAGTAGCTTTCCTCTAAGTTCAAATCCAGCATTAAAAATAAAATGTATCTATTAAAAGGTTAGCATAACTCGTGGAGCGATACCATAAACTGTGAATGAAGGTACCAATTAGAGATTACATTCAAGTGCGGAAAAGTAATTTCATTCTCTGATGGTTGAATCTGCTTGTCCATATAGACCACAGTGGTTGTGATCATGATCGTGCACAGCATGTTGAGGTCAGTGTCCTGACTGGTTGATGAGTAAATTGTAAGTCGCATAAACATTGTCTGCATCACTACTGATGCCATGGTAGAGGTTGCATGGACAGAAAGCGGCTATGGCAAACATGATGGAAACAGAGTGATGGAGGAGGTGATGGAAGTGAATGGCCCCCACTATTATTCCCAACGTCTGGGTAAGCTCTACGGTTCAGTCAGGATGAAGCAATTTTGATATTGTTATGGCAAGGAAACACTTGTAAGAGCTGTTGCACCCCCTACGAAATTGGTTCCTGCAATCCAGCAATCCACTTGCTCCAAGTTTGTCACATATCAACAGATTTAGAGTTGGAAAACCAACAGCAAAGCTGTAGGATCAAATGGAGAAAAAATTGGAAGGCATAGGCTCGAAATGTAGCTCCCATATGTAAAGTACACCAAGTGTTTCATCCATACTACTGCTACAATTGCTTAAACGCACACAAACCACCAGTCCAGAGTGCAAAAACATGTTGGAAGTGAATGGTGCTAACCAATTGGTTTGAATTATTAAATAATTATTATGGTATAAAATTGAGTTTGCTTGAGAGTATCTATTAGAGGTTTCTGTACAGGGGATAATTATTTACCTGCTTGGCTGGTTTGTTTTTTCTTGTGTAGTGTTCTCAGATGGAGGTGTGTCTTTTGTTGTTGATCCAGCTTCTAGTTCAGTTGTCTGCAAGCATATGAAGTATGAAAGGAGATTAGTGGCTGGTTATATAGGGGAAAAATATAGTTGTTCAGGTGGCTTACATTTTCCTCCTGTGTAGATGTGTTGTTCTCCACTGCCTGCTGAGGATGAATAAAGTATCAGAGGAGATAAATGGCTGGTTATATTGGGGAAAAATATACTTATTTATGTGGCTTACATTGCTCTGCTGGCTTACATTTTCCTCCTGTATAGATGTGTTATTCTCAACTGCCTGCTGAGCATGAATAAAGTATTAGAGGAGATTAATGGCTAGTTATATTGGGGAAAAATATAGTTATTTATGTTGTTGCCTGCAAGTATATGAAGTATGAAAGTAGATTAGTGGCTGGTTATATTGGGGAAAACCACTTCCGTGCACATTACCCTGCTCTGATGTCAATTGGATAGTTGCATAGATCATCAGATGTTTAGATGGTTAGGCAAGGAATTTTACGGATCTACAAAAGCTTTATTGACTGAGATGGTCGCTTCTTCATACGTTACCTGGATGAGCAACAAAATAAAAAAAGAACAGATTAGCACTCAGGCGGTAGCAAGTAGATTAAGAACAGAGCAGAGGAAGGGATAGACAGCAACATCTGGAGATGAATCGGTGGGAGCAGGAGCAGGGCAAGCCAAAATAAAGGACATCCTTACCATGGCACGTCCGGCGTCGGAGTCAACGATGGACATAGAGGCAAGAACGGCATGTTGGTTTTGGGCGGTGGTGGCAGGGTCGAGCAGCGTGGGGCCGATGGCACCGGCGGCGCCGCTAGAGTTTCGCCATAATTGTTACAGAAAAGGTTTCATGTACCTTCATAGCATATGTTTTCTCCTTCTCGGTCACAGTCCACCTAAGTATCAAATAAGTGCAGCCTCGAGCTTCTTGAGCTAGATGCCTCCGTATATGAGCCTTTAACAAAACTACATATCAGTGTTGTATTTAACTATGGGACATTATGATCCTTATGGGGAAAAGGGAAAATACATATGTTAAAAAAAGCTGGAACAATGGAGCGTATAACAAAGATACAGATAAGCATAGCATCATACAAACGCTACCATTGGGATTCAGTAATTTTGCAGGTTCTGCAGGTGTAACTAAGAGTCTACCAAACGGAGGAAACAATAACCAGGACATTTGTTGATTCAAATTCCACCTAGAGTCAATTAAATGGAGGGGGCAAAGGACATAAGTTCAAGTATCAGAGAAACTGCATAGTTGATCAACCATCCATGGGTGGAGTAGATTTGCATAATAGAACTTATTACTGCTTCACTTTTTTCAATTACGCCAACAATCAATTGAGTTATGTTCTCTTACGATATGAGTTGACCCTCTAACAGTTAACCAAGTTGCATTATGTTATCAGAGTTGTAAATGAACACATTACCTTTGGGTTGCATTCAGATCGTAGAACTGGAGCCTCAAATAGGTCCATTGGATCAGTTCCTTCCCAGTTCTGATATGCAGGGGGGAAATCTACACTGGAGAGGATCAGATGGAGAATTAGAGATTAATAAAACACAAACAAAATATCAGAAACAATAAGCATCTGAACATTTGTATGTAGATCCAACTAAAGTTTAATAACTACTTGTAGCTTTCAGCATAAACACCTAAACTATGCATTGGCCTACCATGTCTGTACATATCAACATTCAACGTTGATATATATGCAGGCTTCAAATGATGTAGCTATGACAAAAACTCTATAAACAACTGAAGTATAAAGCAGAACCTTAAGACATGTCCGATGACCGATGTCACTTTGAAGTTTGCATAAGAACCCTGAAATGTTCCGTCAAACTCATGGAGATCTGTGCTTCCCTTCCTTGTAGACATCTGCATAAATGTTGGGAAGAAAAAAGATTACAATGTGAGTGAACTCTCAAGTCAAAACACTTGCATTCTGGAGTCTGACCCTTCCTAATATTAATATTATTTCAATTGGGGCCTCCCCTACTGTTCTTCCAAAAGGGAAAAATGTGTTTGGCCATATCAACAGTGTTGGAACAGCAACTGTGCAGACACTTTTAGAGGGGACAGAGATTAAGCATGGGTCTTCTAGAACTCCGGGGCTACTGAGCTTAAGCATTGGTCATCAGGCAAAACGGGGAAAATCATTTTACCCTGGCTGATGGCACTGGAAAAATCCATTTACCATTACAACAAAATCAATCAGTACTCGGCTACCTACCCCAACCACTGACCCTAAACCAACACGTCAGAAGAGTCAGCATCGATCGGTGCGCAGGCCATTAGGGATACATCCTTCGACGCGACCCACTGAATCGACCAAAAACAAAAAAATCAGCACAAATTCGGTGGCGGAGGGGGCAGCGGGACAACTCACGCGGGCGGACATAGCCGGGAAGAGGTAGGGATGGAGCGCCATTGCCGGGAAAGGCGGAGCACGTCACAGAGCCGAGACGGAGATCGTGGATCGGCGGCATAGCGGCGTTGGCGATGGCCGACGGCGTCGCGACGTCATGGAGGGGGGGGGGGGGGGAGGGGCGTGGCCGGCGGGCGGCATCGCGAACGCGGGCATGGGCGGCGCCTGAGGTGGTGAGAGCGGTGGAGGTGGGAGGGGAAGCGTCTGCGGGGTGGAGAGGGGAGGCCGGGAGATTTCCATAGAGCCTTTTTCGATGGATGGCCTTTCGAGGGTAAAAACGGAAACGACTGCTCAGTATCCAGCCCAATTGAAACGAAGCTGAGCCAGCCCCCGAAACAAAGCCGAGCCAGCCCACTGCGGAACAAAGTACTTGATGACGTCGTTCTGGAGCTTTGGACCAATCAGAACGCAGAGAAATAGGGTGGTTGGGGTTAGGATTATAGGAGTTATAGATTAGTCGAGTCCAGAATAAGTTGGCGCATGAATTGGCGCAGTTTGCGATTAGTACTAGGTTGTGTTAGATGTTTTTTTGCTTGTTTTCCAAAGCGGGTTCTCACTCTTTCTTGTAAAGACATTACTTAAGTTTTAATAAAGCTTATTTTCCGTAAAAATTTTTATGTCATTCTCCGATTTCTTATAAAAATTAAAAATAAAATATATCTAATTTATCTGTATCTACTTCTAGAAGTTCATTTTGATTGATTCTGATATGTTAATAAATTGAATAGATTTCTAACTCAATTCGGTCATGTTAACTCTCATAAATACATGTCGTCATAGCAGATAGTTTATGTGAATACATTGGACTTATAAATTAACACGTATCCTATTTTCTTCCTGGATATTCCATATTTCCACTAAAAATTGCTTACAGTAAGCCTTTATATATAATCGATATTTTGTATCTACTAGCAAAAGCGTCCGTGTGTTCCAACTTGCAACGGGAGAAAAAACTACCAAATGTTGATGGGGAACGAAGACATAAAATAGCGTCGGATCGATCCATCTAAATAGTATGGGTAACGGCGACACAAAACTTCTTGATCTGAGCAGTATGGAAGAGTGGTCACGTGGGGAGACAGAGAGTTCTACTTGGTATGGCAGAGCGGCGGCACCGAACTCCTCGTCCGTTCGGTAGAGCTTCAGCTATGAAAAAACAGCTCTAGCTATGGCTTGTGCAGTAGAGCAGATTTTTTAATGTAGTTGAAACTGTTTTTGAAACAAACATTGGATAAAATTTTTCTACCGTTGCAACGCACGGGATTGAAAAACAACACAAAAGATGTCCATGTCTGCATTGCTCACTATTTATAGTTGCATCTCATATATGTTTTTTCACCATAGAAAGTTTTTAAAACATGTTTCAACAATAACTATAATATTTTTCAAAAATTTCAAGATTGATATCATTTTTTTATTTTAAAGCTAAATCTAATTTTTTAAGCTAGAGACTTTCATGAGCTCTAAATATTTTAACTAGGTTTATCATGTCCTACTGTATATCTAGAATTTTTTTAAAAATTAGAAACTTTGAAAAATTTTCATGGTTTAGAAATTTTTTATCAAGTATTTATCGGACTTTTATTAGGGGCCTGTTCGGCTGTGCTAATTTTAGATGGGTTGGCTTCTTTCATGGGCTTATAAGCCCAAGCTGTTCGGCTAGCCTTATGAAGCCGTTCGGCTGCCCTACTACCCAACTCCCGTCGTTGCCCCTCCCCTCGCTCGCCCCTCATTTCATTTGGCTCGGCCGCCCTCTTGCTAGGGTTTCCTGCCAACACGCGCCGCCGCCGCACTCCGGTCCTGCCCACACTTCCCCGCCGGATCCATCCATCTCGTCCCCACTCCGGCACCATGGGAGCTCAGATCCATGGCCGGACTCGTCCCCCCCGGTAGATCGGCGCTTGGAGCACCATCACCGGCGAGAACCGTCCGGTAGGCAGCGTCCCGCCCCGCCCGGTCGCCGTGACCATTCCGCCCGTCCTGGCTCCGTCCGGTGTTCGTCTCCGCCTCGTTCCTCCTCGTGTCCACGTCCGTCCGGTACACTCACCCCCCACCCTCCCCGCTCCGCCCGCGCCATCGGCGTCCCCGCCTCTTCTCCCCTGCCCAGATCGATCCATGCTGTTCGTCATTCCATAGGCACCACCAGGATCCCCCGATGTGACTAATCTGCTGGCCCCTTACGTTAAATGCACCACCAGCGCTTCCCCCGGTTCGTGCGGTTAAGTACCGTCCCTTGAATCCATTTGCCGTCTAATATGCCCCCTCGCACCGCCACTTGATGTCTCTACTTTTCGTATCTTGCGGTGACAGCTCCACTCTTCTTCTTCATGGACCCCATTTGCAATCTGGATTTATCGTCGTCCTCGCCGCCCCGTAATCAACCTCTACCCAGGCGCACTGTGAGACCCGCAATCGGAAAAGGATGAGCCAATCCGAGGCATGTGCCAACCCGTCCCCCCCTATTCCTTCACCGAATGCTTGCTTATGATTGTGTATTGATTCTAGTTTTGCTTTGTAGTCGTTTGCTTTGACTGCTTGTGCTTCTGTTTCTACGGCTTATATATGCTGTTTAAGTGCCCGTCAACCCATTCTACAAATAACAAAAAAGTCGTTGTAATCTTGCTTATTTGCTCCATTTAAAAGTGTGTCAACCTATTCTATGCTTGTGTTTCTTTGACTGCTTGTGCTTGTATTTTCTTTGAATAAATGTAGTCGTTTTCATTTTCCCGCACGCACCTGCATATGCCCGTCATCCAATACGTTGTACGTATGGCCACATAATTCCTCCGGCAGAGCGCACTGGACACCGACGCACTTGCATACCTTTCTCGATCTGGTTATCCGCGAGAAAGATCTCAAGAACTGGAATGCCAAAGGCCTAACCAGACTCGGGTGGCAACACATCTACCCTGCCTTCAAGGAGCAGACGGGTTCGAATTATGACCACAAGCAGCTACAGAACAAACTGACCACCTTGAGGACCCACTACTTCAAGTATCGCGAGAACCAAAACAAGAGTGGACTTGGCCGTGACCCTATAACTGGTGCTGTTGCTGCTGAACCCTCTTATTGGGAGGCCACCAATCAGGTTCGTATTTCCAGCACTCCATGCATTAATATCAGCGATGCATGTCCTTACCATATGCTCTCCAACTAACATTGGGTCCATGTGTACATTCTAGCCTCTAGGTGCAGCCACCGATGACGACGACGCTGATCCCCGGAAGGCACCGCCTTGCCTTGACCAACTGATAGTGCTGTATGGGCACACACCACAGGACAGGGGTTCGTTGAAGGTGGTGGGTGGACATCGTGAGTCCACACCCAGTTATACTACTGGGGACTCACCCCAATATGTCTCCGCCGGTACCTACGGTCACATCAGTGGTGGTCAACCATCCAAGAGGCCTAGGGAAGAAGATCCGTACAACGAACCCAGAAATGAGCTGAACGAAATGGTCCGTGATATCTCAATAACCGTCAAGTCCTTGAAAGAGTCGCCCAAAAAGACTAGTGAAGAGGAACGGATGAAGCGTGTCTGCCAAATTTTAGAAGAAGATGGTATCCCTGAGGACTCTGACCTCCATGCACAGGCCCTAATTCTGTGCAAGAATCCGATGGACTGGGGGTCATTCACCACCTTGAAGACCAGAGAGGGCCGCCTGCGATGGCTCCGAATAAGTTGGGCAGACAGGCTGAATAGGAAGAAGTAGACCAGTTCGTCATGTGTTGTTTGTCCACATGGGGAAGCCTGTTATGATTTGTTTCAATCGTGTTTCAGCTTGCATGTTCGTTGTCGTATTTGGTCATGTCTTGTTTGTTGAGTCCTGGTTTGTATGATGGATAATTTGTTTGGTTCTTGTTGGTCGTTGTAATAATGGTCCTGGTTTGTTGAACACTTGATATGTTTACTTCCCCGTGTTCGTACTTATTGAACTAATAATTGATTGTCCCTCTTGTTGGACGTTGTTATAATTTGTATGTACTTTTTCGAAGCAATAATTGATTTGTCCTCCTCAAATGTCAAACCGACCGATATGCTTGTTTCTAGGTTCGTCCACCCCCTTACCAAGCACCACTCCTCCGCAACTTTGCACGGGCTACAAGACGTCTACAAGCCTACTTGTCGGCATCAGCGACCGTCGAGGCAAAGGTAACACCTAGGTGTATGTTCAATTGCAATGTATGTAAGTTCCAATAGATGGTGCGTATAATGTTGTCATGTCTATTCTTGACTTGTATATTATCCCTGTCTTCTCTAACAAAACCGAGTGTGGAATTAGGCGACCAATCTGCTGAGTTCTTGTACAACTAATGTTCATTTCTGTGTGATATTGATCCATAAAAAGGTTGATGATAGTATTCTTCCCCGCACTTTCTTAGTACTATAATACTCGGTTTCTTTTCTTGTGTGAAATGCTCATACTAATTCCAGCTTGTGTGATAAAATAATAATAAAAACTCCTATTTGGTATTCACTTGTTCGTGATTACCGAATAATTTGTGACCTCATCTAATTCACTGGTTCATTGTACTAATGTGTAGTTAGCGATAGATAGGAAAGTTGGCTTTGACTACTTATAGTATATGGTACATACTGATTACATTTACCTTAGTTAACATGTGGTTTCAATGGTCAACCTATTGTATGCTCCTGCTGTGTAGCTTTAGGATTGATTGTGAAACTGGTAGCCAATAAAATTGATTTTGTTACAACATTTGAGGTGTAGCTAATTGAAACCATGTGCAGGATGGGGTCTACTGACAGAAGTGACAACAGTGACACTGACTGTGAGCAGAACGCACGCCGTGCGTGGAAGAGGAAAGCCATTTGCAAGCTATCGTTGGTTGGTGCGGCGCTAGCCAAGTTGGCAGATTTCATGAACACACCGCCACCTCCTCTTAGAATTCCTGCTGAAGCCCCCAAGCTTACTGGAGCGCAATGGATTGATCAGAATTTGAAGAACCCAAGGGCTTGCTACACCAATTTCCGTATGTACCCTGCTGCTTTTCTTAGGTTCCATGACATATTAGTGCAGCACCATGGCCTGCGAGGTACGCAGCAGACAGGGACCCTTGAAGCTTTAGGATTGTTTGTGTGGACATTAGCTACCAAAGGGGCAACCGGACAAATCAGTTCTAGGTTTGAGAGGGCGTTGGACACAGTCAGTAGGAAGATGCATCATGTAGCCAATTGTATGGAAAGCTTTGCCAACTCGATTCTTGTTGCAAAGGATCGCGAGTACCCCACAGTGCCCGATGCTTTTGCCCCACACAAACCCTACTTGGATGGCTGCATTGGGGCTTTAGATGGCACGCATGTGAAGGTTTCTGTGTGCAAGGACTCCAAGCTGGACTATTTTAATAAGAAAACTCTGCCGACTGTTAATGTCCTAGCCATAGTGGACATGCATGGGCGCTTCACATTTGTAGGAGCCGGCAGTGCAGGTGCTTGTCATGATATGCATGTACTACGGGAGTGCAAGCGGGCGGAGACTTTCCCACATCCCCAAGAAGGAACTATTGACAACTCAAATGTATTTATCCATGGTTCATTGCATGCATAAATGTCGTACAACAAGTACTAATGTAATGAAAACTGGTATTTTGTGTAGGTCGTTATTATCTTGTGGACTCTAGATATGCGCTGGAGACTGGATACTTGGCACCGTTTAGGGGTATACGGTACCATCTAGATGAATTTAGGGATGTCCGGTTTGAGGATATGTCAACAGAGGAGAAATTTAATAAGGTGCATTCAAGGCTTCGCAATATCATTGAAAGGGCATTTGGGGTGCTTAAATCGAGGTGGCATATACTGGACGGGCTCCTGTATTATGACAGAGATTACCAAGTGCAACTAATACTAGCATGCTTTGCCCTGCACAACTATTTATGGGAGTGGAATCATGCAAGCGAAGCCACTCCAGGGTACCCTGTCTCGGACTGGGTGCATGTTAATGCAGGCAGCTCGAAGAGGGAAATGAGGGACTAGATCACATACGGACTGTGCTGGGACATTTTCACAAGGTATGGTATAGTATGGTAGGACATTGCCGTTTGTGTAGTTGGAAATGTGGTTGTATTGAACATTACAAACATGATGACACTTCTGTGTGACTGCAGGGCTGAAGCCAGCAGCATGGAGACTGAACATTAGTGGTGCATGTAGCACCAGGGAGCTTTTGCACAGATGAGAAGGTGAGGTCCTAGCCTGAGTTGTACAGATGCATATGGTTCACTAGTAGTGTTGATTTGGTGGTTGTGGTTGTGCAGGCGCATCTGTGAGTGCAGGGTTGCTTTTGAGTTTGATATGATGAAGGTAGTAATTGTTTGAGGCCATGTGACAGCTGTATAGGTAAGTTGTCAAGTGTAGAGTAGAATGGCCAGTTGAACTAATAATCTACGCGTGTAAGTAGAATGCAGTGGAGGGGAATATACCCACATTCAGTAGTTGGAGTTGGAAAACATGGTGGTTGGAAGGACTACAGATTTTGTAATATAGTCTCCACTCCGACTGTTCAGGTAGGTATGTAGTAGTAGGCACGACCGTATATTATGAACTGAGTTGAAGGAGGACTGGAGTTATTATTTTGGCTTGTAATGAATTTTTATGTAGTATTGAATTCAGACTGAATGTACTTCAATTGAACTACTGTATTGGTGCTTGCCATAGTCCTGTTATTGTGTAATGAGGTGGGATTCACCTGGGTCCGGTTAAATGTGTGGGAGTGTAGTAACAACCGTGCAATGGTCTGTTCCGTGATGGATATGTATGGTTTGAGTAAGGCAGAAGTGGTGTATGGTTTCAGGAAGGCAGAAGTGGTGTAAGTATGAAGGTTGTTTCGGTGGAGGTCCCTTGATATGTAAGTACCTCAGGTACTATACATTTGGCTATCTGGTATAGTGCCCTGAAATTTTGTTTCTGGTGCGTAGCTGATTTTTTTGGTGTATGATTACCAATGAACCTGTGCTATTTATCTGTTCAATGGAGGTAGCGGTTGGCGCCAATTCGAGGGCTATTGGCGCCATATTTTGATTGTAAATGTTTGATTTGAAAATTGCAAAGCGAAAAACCAAGGCGGCTTCACTTGAAGCGATTGGCTTATTTTGTATTGTAGAAAAAAAGCCGACCAAGGTTCAAAGTATCACGAACAGCTCCTAAGTAATAAAATTAATGAAACCACCTTCAAAACTACTTCGATTTAGGATGGAGAGGTAATTTCAACGGTTTTGAAACTTTAGAGGTAATATATCTAATTTTGAAGTTTAGTAAGAAAAAATCAAACCACGATACTAGGAGATCTAAAATGGACCCTTTTTTCTCTCCTCCACCACACATGGTCGAAGGGTACTTCGTCTCCACCCTCTCCCGGGTCCCTCACCCCCGATTGCTCCCCGCTTGGGGCGACTACGAGTTTGACCTGATTCAACTGCCCGGCCTTTGCAGAGGAGTAGACAGGGTTGGGATTCTGTGATCAGGGATTATGCGCTCAAGTGTAGATGGCGGGATAACCTTCAAATGCAAGGATGGAGGGGATTGACGAGAATGATTTACTCTCCATCCTCAGTTGAGCGAAGCTGAAAGCGGTGGAGTTGTGTTGACGATACTCATATCACACTTCTACATATACAATATACCACCAACATATCTCGAAATAAAAGGAAGAGATGCATATTGCACACATAATACCTCGAATAAAAGGAAGACAAGCGTATTGTACCTATTTGTATTTGCATACGTACGTACTCCCCCCTCACATTTCCACTTCCACATCCACCCGTATAGATATCTCTATCTCACGGAGAACAATCGTCCCCCGGCGCTCTTTCGCTCGCTCGCTCGCTCGCAAGCCCGGGGCTACCCACACTTCCCCTAAAAGGCTAAAATGCTACTTCCCGTGGACTCAAAGAACGATCCTTAATAAAATGCCACCCAGTGAATAGGCAGCAAGATATCAGCCTCCAATCACGCTCGGTCTCCAATCACGTTCATGAGCGGTTGCCGTGAGAAGCCTGCCTCCTCTCCCTCATTGCTGCGGCACCGCTTCAACCTCCCCCACACTACTGCGCCGCCGCCGACGGAGCTCCTCTCCCTCCCTGCCGTGCCACTGCTTACTCCCCTCCCACCCTACCGCGTCGCCGCCGCCAACGGAGCGCCTAGAAGCAGACCTCAACCTCATCGTGCTCGTCGTTCGTGCTCGCACCATCATCCTTGCCCTGCCCCGATCCATGGCCGACGAATGGCCGAGAAGGAGAAGGACAGCCAAGGTCCGCGCCCATGCTCCCTCCCTGCCCCGATCCGTCGAGAATCGAAGGCCCTCGCTCGTGACCATCGTCCTCGCCCCGCCCCGATCCGCGGCAGGCGGAGCACCCAGATGGAGAAAGACCGCCAAGACCACAGGACACGCCTTCATCGCTCCACCGTCAATTTGGAGTCATGCGTCTTGGACCAAAGGACATGCCCCTGTCCTCAACGTGACAGTGACGTGCGCTTCTCCTATATTCCCTCATCGCCGCGCCATTGGAGAGGCAGCAGCAAAAGATCCAAGTTTTCCCTCACTTTGTTCAGGATGTTTTTGAGTCCTGCAAATGACCCAGGGATTTTCACTTCGGCTGGTACGAATCTGAAAAATGTTTAATTCAGGATCAAACATCACTGCTAGCCTTAGAGGTTCAGTGTGTTAGTGATATCAATATGGTGTAGGCAACTAGCCACAGACTGAACTAGTGTAACACCTCTGGTGTTACGTTAACCTAAACCTGCCATGTCATCATCATCATTGCATGAGCATTCATGACTAGAAAACCCTAATGTGAATAACTAAAATGAGTTTATAATTCTAGGGTTGGTTGCGCTCTTTTATATCATATGTGTATGTGCATGCCATTCAAACTTCACTTACATGTTTAACTTTGTTTATAAAAACAACCAACTAAAACCAATTTTGATGTTTGTAAGTGTTTGACTAACCCTAACTCACACCTCAAAACATGTTTTACAAGTCAATTATACAAAAGAAAGAACTCAAGTTGAATTTGAAATTCAAACTCCAACCCGAGCTAGAAATGGCTAAGTGTTGGAATTTTTATTTCACTTTCAATTTCTCGGGAGCTAACCATAATTAATTTTGTAAATAAAAGTTGCCAAACTTTGGCATTTCAAAGTATGAACTTTGTACTTTAAAAAGTATGCCATTGGTTGGGTTTGAAAAGTACCACAATATCATTAATTTTTGCCCAAAAGTCCAATTTGAAATTCCTTTTCAAAAAGCTTGAAATTCAAAGTGTTTTTGGCCCCTTTCTCAATTTCGTCTCAAAATATTCAAAATTTGGGAAAACTTAAAAAATACAGATTGTACATCTCTTTGAGCTCTACAAGTTTGATATATAAAGTTTTTCAAGTTTTTGAATAAAATTTAAACTAATTTCAAAAAGTTTAGTAAATTGGAAAATGTCCCCTTTTGATTTTTAAACTCCAATTCAAAAAATTATTCAGTTTCATGAAAAACTCTCTTAATAAAAGTTGTAGATCTTGAGAAATCGAACAACTTTTATTTTTGAAGATTTTCATCTTTTATTCAAAAATTAAAAGTAATTTTGAAATCCCTAAAGTTAGGGTTTTGCCCTCTTTTTGAATTTGAAATGCAAGTTCAAAATTTATTTGAATCTAACTGAACTTTCTTAATGAAAGTTGTAGAGCAATAAATTTTGTGCAATCTGTATTTTGGGATATTTTCAACTTGTATTCAAATTTTGGGAGTAATTTGAAAAGGGAGAGAGTGAGTCGGCAACGCTACGCTGATGCAATGGGGGGGCACCTCACCCTTGCCCATGCCGGCCGGTCGACCGCCGTCGCCGTGGCCGTTCTGGCGTCTTCCCGGCCTTCGCGCGTCGCCAACCAGCTAGTCGTCGTCGCGAAGACCCCGTCCACCTGTCTAGCTTGTCCTCACCCTATAAAAGCCAGTGACGGCCGAGAGCAACTCCTTTTTCTCCAACTTGCTCACCGTCGGCCGCTGCCCTTGACTTGCCAAATTCACGTTCCACACTCCACTGTCACCGCCAATAACTTGCACACAGCTCCGCCTTCCCTTGCGCACCGATCGAGCCACTCCTCGCTCCCTAACATCGCCGGAGTAGCTCGGGCGACGTCGTCACCTACCTTTCCGGCCATCCACCGCCGCCGTAAGCTTTTCACCGCGGCCAGGGCTACCCCGAGCATCTCAAGCTCAACCAATTGTGTCTCCAACTCCGCCTAGCTTCACTAATCACCGTTGGCTCTTCTTTTTCCACGAAGGCATCACCGGACGCATCGGAACACCGACGAAGCTCCTTGTTTTACACCGCCACAGCTTGCCGCCGCCGTCAACCACCTTCCACCCATCTCCAAGCTCGCTGCGCCCTTGTTTTGAAGTCGTGCTGAGCCCCTGAATCTCGTAGGGGTGTTGGTTGCGCTAGAATCGCCGCCGTTTAACCGAACGCCGCAGCCGCCGTCTTGGTGTGTCACGCCGCCGCGGTCGTCGGTGTAGTTCCTCCGGTCACCGATTGCCCTTGTTAAGTAGCTTATTGTGCTTGTCGTAGTGTGGGAAAGGACGTGGTGGATTTTGCGTCGCCTTTTTTCTTAGCCATCGGTGCAGAACGCCGTCGACCGCCGCCACCGCTAGGTCTAGACAGAGGAAAGGGAGGGAAGAAGAAAGAGCTGACAGGCAGTGGCCGGCCTGTCAGCGAGAGAGAAGAGGGGGGGGCAGTGCGCCCGGCGCAAGACGCAGCGAAAGTGGGCCGTGCGGGCCGTTTGGGCCGCACAGTGAGCCCAAGAAAAAGTGAAATGTTTTTCTTTTTCCTTTTTGATTTTCTCGGTGCTATTTTTCATCTTTTTATAATAATTTATTTTTGGCAGATAAAAATGCAACAAAAATATGTGTGTGATCCTTGTGCTATGATCTACACAGAAAAAATATAACTTGGGATTTTCAGAAAACTTTTAATTACAATGTAAATTGCTCTTTTAATTAATAAATGCCACTTCCATGATTTTTAATAAATAAAATATAAGTCCAAAAATCATGAAATTTGTTTTGTGTGCTAATTAGATGATAATGATCTTAATTATGAAGTTTGATCATGATTTGACTAATTTTTGTATTATGCTTAATTAATACCTTAATTAATTAATGTTAATTAATTAATCCCTTGATTAATTAGGGTTTGATTAATCTCCAATTAGCAAGTTAATTAGTGGATTTCAACAACTGTAAAATGGTTAATAAATTAGTAATTAACCTTAATCACTATTAGGGTTGCTTGATTTTAGGATTGAGTGATGACCCTAGGTCATTTACCCTAATGACCTTCGGCATTTTATGTTGATCGGCGTATCGTTAGTCCGTCGTCGCCGATGCTAGTTATACTTCCGTAGTATAGCCTTACCGTGAAGGAAAGTTGTACTCAAGATGGACTAGTTATCGTTGCATCATTATCGCATATCTTTTATTACTTGCATTGTAATCATGCATCTCAATCGTGTAGTTGTGCCGCTCGAGGAAGGAGTTGATCCAACTCCTATTTCTCAAGAAGGTGTTCAGCGTGAAGAGGTTGGATCCGATCTCGGTGATTGGGTAACC
This sequence comes from Chrysopogon serrulatus, assembly GCA_015844335.1. Classification (NCBI taxonomy): domain Eukaryota; kingdom Viridiplantae; phylum Streptophyta; class Magnoliopsida; order Poales; family Poaceae; genus Chrysopogon; species Chrysopogon serrulatus. The sequence goes on along the minus strand of JADLZL010008273.1, from coordinate 41,079 downwards.
GAGCCTCACTTCATCGAGCCCCAAGGCAAGCCCCCGATGCATTCAAACCCCCGCCTTTGAATTTCGAAAGTCTTTTATGATTTTATGTGGATGATATGATGCATTAAGTATAGGAGTTGTGTGATATCCTATTTGATGCATTTACCGTACCTTGTGATACTATCCTAGATACCTGTTTTGATTTTGAAAATGTTTAGTACATGCTTAGTCCTGCTACTAGCATAGACTTTTGTGAAATATTTTAAAAGTTGATAACAATATTATCTCTGAGAAAGTATTCAAAACTTGATGTTGCTTGTCGCTTATCTTTCACCTTGGCCGGGTCAGGGGTACGCACAAGAACATGATGAGTAAATCGAGACGCCGGTGGAGTGACTTGCATCAGGATGGGCTAGTGCCCTGGTGTAGTGCCGTCCACTTGTGTCGGTTAAGGACCGTTCGTTGTGGTGATCCTGTGGTCAAGAGGGTTATTGGATAGTACTAGTCGCATGCTAATGGCGGTAAGCTCCCTTGTATGATACATACGAGAACGGACAACCGGGACAAAAAGTAGCGTGTACCCATACTACGAGCGCACCGTCGACGTACAGACGGCGTAGGGAGGTGGTGTACTGTACTCTCGTGGCTAGGACCCGCTTCGATCCGGAGAAATCCAAGTATGAGTTGATGTATGTAAGATGTTCGGTCCTACATACATCGTGTGGCTAGAAGCCCCACCGGGTATGTAAAGCGATTCGAATCGTCGTTGCTCCACGATATGGGAGACTTGACCAAGCGTCAGCATCGTAGTAATGATGAAAGTTGTTGAGACTGGAAAGTTTTGAAATTATTACATGGCTGATAAGTGTTTGTTATAGAGTAGGATAATCAAAATAAAAAGTAAGGATCAACTTAGTCGCTTTTGGCAAATGTGTCTTTTGATCTTGCTAAAGCCTCACCTTGATTCCTATTAGCCAGCATTCCTGAGTCTTCTCTCCAATTTTTAGTCGGGTAAGTCTTGTGGAGTACTTTTGGTACTCAGGGTTTGTTGAATTCCTGTTGCAGGTGAACCGTGTGAGCAAGTATGCTACGGCCCTTGCTGCCTGACGGTTATCAAGGAAGGATCTGATGAGGAATATGTTGTGTGGCCCTTGGGCAGGGCACTTCTATTGGGTGGTTTGTAATAAAGTTATATAATGATACTTCCGCTGTTTTGTAATAATGATACTCTGGTTTGTATAAGTTTTATAAAAGGTTTGTAAATTAAGTTATTGTAAGTCTTCCGCTACTCTGATATTTTGTATGAAAACTGTTGTAATACTGTGATGTCTCTGTAAGTATTGATCCTGGAGGAATCATGGTTTATCGGGGATCCACCCAACGGAACATTCTAGGTTATGTGGTGTACAAGCATAGCCGTCAGAGGCCTTAGGGACAATGTCAGGTGCTTGTGGGCCATATAATTTAGAAGGTTCTGCCACGAGGGGTATCAGAACGGTACTTACAAAGATACTCACAATATTACTTTTCAAAAACTTTAAAATGTTTTGGATTCAAACGTTAAAAGTGGTTTAGTCCAAATTGCTTCGCTCCGTCTTAATTCTTTCTAGTAGCCTTTCTAGGTGCTATTTAAAAAGAGTTTTAAGCGGAGTATCATGTTGTTTTCTTTTTGCCCTATATTACTAAAAGTATGCTTATGTTAGTTTAAAATGTTTTTGCTTGATCTGCAGGTTCGATCATGCATCATGCTTAATTAACATGTTTAAAATCATATCCCTGATAAAAAGTGGTTGGGCTAAGTAAAATCAATCCTATTCTTGCTAACCCTAAGGCTCTCAATCTTATAGATTCTATCTGTACTTTCTACAGGATGGCCCATACCAAGCAGACTGCTCGCAAGATGACCGGTTCTAAGGGTGTGCCACGTCACTAGTTAGCACCGCGCCGCAATGATGTTGAGGCCGGACCGAGCGAGCCAAAGCCTAAAAAGAAGCTATCCAAGAAGCAGAAGATAGCTCACTTGTCTGCAGAGCTGGCTGCTGTCACCAAGGATCGCTTGATGGCAACCGTCAAAAATGACAAGCTGAAGTCCAAATTAGCAGATCAGCTGGAGCAAGAGCAGCAGGATCTTTAGTCCATCCACAAGCTCCAACAGACCATTGCCCATCTTCAGCATGAGCTGGAGGGTGCAATGAACCAAAGGAACGATGGATACGACTACATCGAAGAGTTGCAGGCACAGGTGGGTGATCTCGAAGCGTACACTGCCGCCCTACATGAGGAGATCCACCATCAGCACAACATCCACGATCCCTTGTACCAGTAGCAGGTAGCCGCGGATGACTTAGGTTCCATGGAGTCACCGGAGGTGTACCCGTCACCGACTGAGGAGTCCGAGGCAGACGAGGACCGCGAGTCAGTCGCGGGCAATGAGTCAGATGCCTGAGTTCCCTTATATGCTAAGTAGTCAACTTGGGTACGAGCGGACCTGTAACATAAATAAGTGAACCCATATGTGACCGGTTTGTACTAATGTTTAAAAGTTCAATAAATCTGCTTGTGAATAAATATGATCTTGTTTATAACAGATGTCTGGCAATACTCGCGCTGGTTCTTCACAAGAGGGAGGTGAGGTCCCGCAGGCACCACCAAAGACCACGCTCTTTTATTGGCAAAGGCGCTTTAGTAAATGCCACCACTGAGAATTCCCGTCTGTTACGGGAATTGGGTCAGCTCAATCAAAATGCACCACATGAGAATCATGATCGTTGTAATCACGACAAAATCACGTATGCGGACTTCATAGAGACCCGTCCGCCAGTCTTTACCAGAGCTGAGGATCCTTTAGAGGCTAATGATTGGCTCCGTGTCATAGATCAGAAGTTTGACTTGTTAGTAGGTTGTCCAGACGTTTTAAAACCTAAGTTTGCCGCACAACAGTTGAGGGGCCCTGCATCTGCATGGTGGGCAAACTTTCTTGCACGTCTGCCAGTCGGTCAACAAATCACTTGGGCCATGTTCTAAGATGCATTCCGTCAGTATTTCATTCCTGACGGGGTGATGCAAGTAAAGCTGGAAGAATTTCTGGCACTAAAGCAGAGTGGTCGATCAGTGGTGCAGTATGTGAATATGTTCAATATCCGTCACAAAGATGCACCGAGAATGTGGATACCGACAAAGAAGAAGAAGAAATATTTTGTTAGGGGTTTGAAGAGTGATATTGAAACCCACCTTACTGCCAATCCAAATGCCACCTTCTATGAGGCAGTGGATATCACAATATCCTATGAAAGATCCTTGCTTAAACAGAAGAATGAAGAGAGGCGTGCTTTTTTAACCCATCTGGCGGAATCCAGAAACGCCGGAAGGTTATATTCCATCCCACTCAGCATAACCGCCAGCCGTTCCGCTTATCCGCAAAGCACCAAAGAAAGCCGTCCCCCTATCACTACCCACAACCGCAGTAGCAAGCCCAAAGGCAACAGGTATACACTCGTCCTGCTGCCATAACCTATCCACAACAGCCGAACACCCAGGGTGTTCGAAACCCAAATCCACTAGTTCCCCAGAATTCTCCCACTGGTCTCGGTCCGTGTTTTAATTGTGACCGATCCGGACACATTGCTCGAAACTGTCCCTATCCCAAAAGAAATACTTCCAACTTTCAACAAGGATCTGGCAGTCAGCAACACCAAAGTCAAGGTAGGGGTAGTTCGCAGCATGTCCCGAGGGTAAATGCCGGAAAGAAAACTAGACGTGTGTATCAAGTCCAGACTGGGGATGTTCTTGAAGGAGAACCTGTTCTAATGGGTATGTTCCCTGATGCCAGTCACCCTGCAATTACATTATTTGATTTCGGTGCATCGCATACATTTATCAGCCGTACTTTTGTTGCAAAGCATGAAATCCTCATAAAAGAAATTAAAGATGAGTTTTTGGTGCAATCGCCAGGAGGGCGTATACGCACACGGGAAATGGTATACCAGGTCCCTATATCTCTTGGTGGGTATCTCTATCCCACAGATCTGATAGTACTGAAGGATCAGAATATACACGTGATCCTTGGAATGAATTGGTTACACCATTATGGTGCTGTGATAGACGCACTGAATAGAACCATTAAGTTGTTCCTGCCTGATAACCAGTCTCCCCTTCTTATCCAATTCCCAACTCCCAAGAGAGCAGTTGAGACAGTTAATGCAACCTCAGTGCAAGAAATCAAGGATATACCTGTGGTCATTTTCAGATGTATTCCCTGAGGATTTGCCTGGGTTACCACCAGAGCGAGACGTTGAATTTGTGATTGAGTTAAAGCCGGGTACTGCACCAGTATCCCGAAGAGCTTATAGGATGCCCCCAAAAGAGTTAGCAGAATTGAAAACTCAACTGAAAGAATTGTTGGACAAAGGTTTTATTCGACCTAGTTCATCACCGTGGGGTTGTCCTGCGATCTTTGTGAAAAAGAAAGACCAGACTCTGAGAATGTGTGTGGACTATCGTCCACTAAATGAGGTGATCATTAAAAATAAATATCCTCTTCCTCGCATAGATCTTCTCTTTGACCAACTTGCGGGAGCCAAGGTGTTCTCCAAGATTGATCTTAGATCTGGTTACCACCAAATCCGAATTAGGTCCAAGATGTTTCTAAAACTGCATTCACCACCGATATGGCCTATATGAATATCTTGTTATGTCATTTGGGCTTACTAATGCTCCAAATTTCATTTCATGTATCTGATGAACTCGGTGTTTATGCTCGAGCTCGATCGCTTTGTCGTGGTTTTCATAGATGACATCCTTATATACTCCAAAACCAAAGAAGAACATGCGGAACATCTCCGTACTGTTTTAACTCATCTCCGAGAACACCAGCTTTATGCCAAATTTAGTATGTGCGAGTTTTGGCTTAATGAAGTTAAATTCCTTGGTCATGTCCTGTCTGCCGAGGGTGTTGCAGTTGACCCTGGCAAAGTTCAAGATATCCTTAACTAGAAGCCACCCACCGGTGTTCATCAAGTTCGTAGCTTTCTCGAATGGCGGGATATTACCGTCGTTTCATTCCCCGACTCCTCCAAAATAGCTAAGCCAATCACGTAACTCTTAAAGAATCAAACCAAATTCAAATGGTCATCCGAGTGTGAGCAAGTGTTTCACAAGTTGAAAGATCTTTTGACTACGCCCCAGCCCTAGCTCACCGGGATATTGAAAAGCCATTCTATGTGTATTGTGATGCATCTGGCATCGGTATCGGATGTGAGTTGATGCAAGGAGGCAGAGATTCTGGTGGACCAAGATGAAGATTGAGATAGCCCGATATGTTGCACGCTGTGATACTTGCCAAAAAGTCAAAGCTGTGCATTTGAAAGCAGCTGGAGAACTCCAACCATTACCCATTCCAGCTTGGAAGTGGGAAGATATAAGTATGGATTTTATTGTGGGTTTGCCTACAACAAAGAAGGGGCTATAATTCTATCTGGGTTATCGTTGATCGTTTAACCAAGTCAGCCCATTTCATCCCAAAGAAAAGAAGATTATAGAGCTCCCAAGTATGCCCTGATTTATATTGACCGAATTATGTGTTTGCATGGAGTTCCGAAAAGTATAGTTACAGATCGAGGTACTCAATTTATGGCTCAGTTCTGGCAAAAATTTCATGAGACTATGGATACCAATCTATTACATAGCATTGCTTATCATCCACAAACTATAGGACGATCGAAAGAGTAAATCAGATTCGGAAGATATGTTAAGGTCTTGTGTGCTAACCTATTCTACAACATGGGATGAATTGCCATTAGCAGAATTTGCTTATAACAATAGTTACCAAGAAAGTATCAAAATGGCAACATTTGAAGCTTTATATGGCCTTCAATGCCGTACTCAGTTGACGGTCATTAAGTACACATTTTATACCGTTAACTATCACTTGGAAAGAACCAATAATAGAAACATAGGGGTTATTACTTGATAAATTCCACGAGTTTTGGTGAATTGTCTATTTTTTAGAGAATTATTCGAAAAAGCTTAAAAGAGGGATTAGGGTGCATATTTTCCACAAAACTTAACCGTGACGGAAAACATCGCCATCTGGACTGAAGGATCTAGAAGACACCGGCAATGGGACCCGCAGAAGGACACACCGGGGCCGGGCCGGCCCCCACCAAGGCACCACCCGGCCCCCGAGGCTAGGGTTTGGCCCCCCTTCGGAAGATTCCTCCACCGCCTCTCACGGTGTATCTTGGACCTTGGTTAAGTCGGTTTGATCCTGCAGTAGCTGCTCATCCCACCGGCTATAAATAAAGAGGCGGACCCCCTTTAGAAGAGAACCAATTCATTCCTCCCCGCTTCATTTGTCAAGAGTAGACGTGTTAGGGTTTCTAGAGATTAGAAGTAGAGCTCTAGTTCTTCAAGTTCTTAGTTTAGGCGTCTAGCAAGGTTCAAGTAGAGTTGGGCGCTACACTCGGGATTCCAGATCTGTTCGTCTGGAGATTGGTAATTTTATCTTGTATCTCATTATGACTTTGCTCTACTTTATTATATTACTATTTATTCAGTTCTTAGTTTATTCTAGTTACATGTTTGATATAGTTGTGATTGATGATGATTATTGTCGTATGACCGTAAAAGCGCCCGATTCAAGACTCGAGTGAGTTAGGTGGTATGCATTATGTAGACGTGGTGTCTAGATATATTATGTACCTACGGAGGCACCCTCGATGTGCCGAGACATGTGGTAGTCCGCGCAAGTGACAAATGCGTTGGTTCCTCCGTAGTCCACCCCCGCACGTAGGACTAGCGAGCACGGGCCGCGAAGGAGGTGACCCTTGTGTCTTAAAAAATCCTCATTAGTTGATGCTCCTTATGATGTTTTCTCGAGTTGGTTATACTATAGATGAGAATATGTAATATGGCGTAGGCTATAGACTTTATATTTAGTAATTACATAGGTTTCCTTTTACTCTAGCCGGATCGCAAGATTATTTTACTACTTTAGTGAGTCTCTATATTCTATCTCTAGAATACCATTTACCTCATTTACTCAGTTATCATTTATCATATTATTGACTATTTATTGCTAAAACATTAGTGTAGTTGGCTATGATAGGTCTGCACATTTATATTCTTCTTAGTCCTTATAAATTGCTTACTCCAAATGAATAGAAGTGTTTCTTTATCCTTTTGGCATAAAATAAATAAACGATACTGAAATACTTCCCGGTGAAATGCTACAATGGGAGGATTATCTGTGCGCTTGCGGATATATTCTATAAGAGTCATTGCGTGTAGATTATTTTGATCCTTAGTTTTTGGCATCATGTTAGGGATGACAACTTTACGCGAAGTGATGTTAAAATTACCAACAAGCATTTCTGGTGCCGTTGTTCTGGGACGGGCAATTTTATTCATTAGGATAATTTATAAGGATTTATTGATTTGCCAGGAATATATATTTTTAGAATTTCATATAAGGAATCTCATAGGAAAAAAACAAAATATTAAACTCTAATATAAATACCTATAAATAGATCATAGCCTTTTGCTTTAGCGTACTTACCCGTGTTTTGTTTAGCTATTTTATAGGGTAAGTGCAGGATTGGTTGTGGTACTTTAACTCTTATCAGGAACAACCATAGGAAGAAGGGTCTTATATTATTTTGAGAAGCAATGGCTGAGAAAACTCTACGTGAATTCTCTGCTCCAAGCACCGAGAACATTCGCGTTGGTCCAACATTCAACCTTGAAGAACATGACTATGAGATCAAGCCAAGCCTCATCAAAATGGTGCAAGCTATCATATTTAGCGTAAAAGAAGGATGAAGATGCAATTGCCTATCTGCAGAATTTTCTAGAGATGGGTAACACCATTGACATTCGTGGCATTCCTCAAGATGTCGTTCTACTTCGTTTGTTTCCTTTCTCATTAGAAGGAAAGGCGAAGCAGTGGTTTTATCAGAGTAAAGATCAAATCAAGATATGGGAAGAATATTCAAAAGCTTTTCTAGAGAAGTTTTTCCCAATAAGTCTAACCAATATCCTATGAGAAAAGATTTCAGAATTTTGTCAGCAGAAAGGTGAACCTATTCCAGGAGCCTGGGAGCGTTTTCAAGAATACATATCAAACTGCCCACATCATGGAATGGAAAAGTGGTTGCTCATGCAAACATTTTATCACGGACTAACCTAAAGGTCATGTGAGCAATTGGATGCCACTGCTGAAGGATCATTTATGTCACTCACCTCTGGAAGAGCTGAAGATATTATGGCAAAGATAGCAGAAAATCAGAGTTGGACATATAACACTTAGACATGCCATAAGAGTGAAGAAGTTCCAGAGGAGTTATGCGCATTGTCAAACAAGATGGATGTACTGTTGAACCGGTTAGAGCAAAGGGATAATTACAAGAGAGATCGTTAAGCTATTCAAGATGCATTTAATTTTCAGAATCAATGTAGAGATTATTTAGGAGTTGAATTCACTCCGTAAAGATATTAGTGCAGTCATCAAGAAGCAAGGATGGAGCCAACCTCGGGCAACAAATCAAGGTAAGTACCATGGTAATTATAATTCTTTAAATCAAAGACAACCACCCTTGAGAGAATTAATATTAGAACAAGCTAGAATTAATGAGAGCATTTATAAGAAGCTTGCTTTTAATGATAAAGTAATAGAAGGAATTAATTCAAAATTAGATAATTTCTCTTTAGCGCTTAAAGATCGATAACATTCAATAAAAAAGACGAATCACAAATTACACATCTAGCTTCTACTGCATGCGCCACTAACCATGAACAGGCAAAAGGAATATCAACAAGAGGAGGTAAGTCTACATGTGATCCACCTTATCCAAAAGGGGCACGTAGACCCCCACATTTAGTGCAGGTAGAAGAAGCTGAGAAGGATAACAGAAAAGAAGAAGTCGAAACACCTTCGCCACCAGTTGAACCACAAGAACAAGAATTAACACAAGACTTTCATGATACTACTATCTTACCGTTCCCACGAAGAAGAAGAAGCGTCAAAATGGACGACCAATTCAGTAAGTTTGTAGAGGTAATTCAAAAATTATATGTCAATATTCCGTTATTAGATGCCATACATGTACCTACATACGCAAAATATCTTCGAACCATCCTCAACCACAAGGGACCACTACCCTCTACCGAAGTAGTCAAGCTAACGGAAGAGCGTAGTGAGGCAATTCTGAATTCTTCTCCTGTCAAGAAGAAGGATCCAGGATGCCCTACTATCGATTGTTCAATAGGCAACCAGATGTTCGAGAACGCCCTATGTGACCTTGGAGCAAGCGTCAGTGTCATGCCCAAGACAGTCTTCGACAAGCTCAACCATTCCACGCTCACGCCAACTTTAATGTGCCTACAACTAGCTGACCAATCAGTCCGCTATCCTGCAGGAATTGCAGAAAATATTCCGATAAAAATCCACAACTTTTTCATCCCTGTAGATTTTGGAGTACTTGATATGCAGGAAGAGAGGACGATACCTCTTATCCTCGGGCGACCATTCCTAAACACTGCAAATGCAACCACCAACGTCGGAGCTGGAGAAATCATATTCACCATCAATAGGCAAGAAGAGCGTTTCGCATTCAAGCCAAGACCCGAACAATGCTAAACTCTGAAGTATCGTGAAGAACAAGATGTAGCAACCTCTCCGACAGCGGAGATCAATCATGAAGAATAATTCAACTGGAAAAGTCCGGGTCGGTGGACTTAAAACCCTGAACCTTCACCGGGAGGTAACTAGGTATTTATCAGTAATTCTCGCATTGAATATTATATTTATTTTCCTATTGCATTATTAAAAAGAGATAAAAATAAGCATGTCATAAATAAAACCTAAACCCCATGTAATTACAACTAACGGAGCGTAAAACCCCCGTCAGCGAAATTTACTGTGGCGACAGAAAATTATAAAAAGACCATCATTAGAATTCTAATTTTTCATAGCTTCATAAAAGTAATTTGGTTTTTTGTTGTTGTGTCATTATACGGTATAAATACGGAAGACATATGGGACCCACACACATCACCTCACATCACATCTCACCCACCAATTATTCACTACACTCCACTCATTCAAATTATCACACTCACATGCATGTACCCTCCCCAATCTTTCCTGCCACTGAAAGCAGCACCTAGGGACTAGCATTTGGATCACTCACATACCAATGTCGACACCAGGGAAATAAGAGCACAAGCAAATTTACTTTGCTCCATGAAACCGGAATGGATTCCGAGTTTGAGCTCATATTTAGAAATGTTGGATGGGAAGATGCATGGCAAGTCACTGAGCAGGGTAGCAAATTACTCACTATAGAATTTATTAGCACCCTAGACTTTGATGATGATAATGTTAGATTTAGAATGTTCAACAAACCTTTCACCCTCTCATGGAAAACTCTCAGTATAGCATTAGAATTTTCAAATCAGTGTGTAGTTAATATAGCAGAAGTTCTCCAAGATTTTAACAAAGACAATTTTTGGGAGAGCATCACTGCAAAGAAACCAGAAAGGAAACAGAAATATACCATTGAGGAAGTCCAGCGCCCCACACTAAGATTCATGCTTAAATGACTATCTTTCACTTTCTTTCATAGAGAGGAATTAAACACTATAAGACAGGATGAACTATATGTATTATATATCATGATTAAAAAGAGAAAAGCGTCACCTGTAAAAATGATGTTAAGTTATTGGAGAACTGTCCCTTTCATGAGAAAATGCAGTATTTCTTTCACTTCCTGGATCACACGTTTAGCTACAGGGCTAGATTTGCTATCACATGCTACACTCACTTTTATCTCGATGCCCGTTGAATCATTGGCTATGACTTTTTCTTTTCGTGCTCACATGCTAAAACGCCAAAATAATAAAATAATCATGATTTATAAAAACTATCCAAATGAGTACGAGCTGCCCGACGGGGAGTTAGAAATTTATTCTCATCAAGAATTTTATTTTTTCAAATAGTAGAGCTAATATTGGCGGTGTCCGTCAAAGCATGCATCGGCCAGGGCATCAAGGACCCATTACAATCGAGCCGACCCAACACCATCTCGGGCCGGTTTATTTTCATTATACTAACTTTGATGATCCAGGGCGTCGCAAGAGCCACATCAGCCATGGTCCATCCATGCAGGATGGGGAGACCAGCCTACATATCAACAAGGAGAATCATCTGCAGCAACAGGGTGGGGTACATCCCCCACAGAGGAGCCAGATAATACAAAAAATGACTTTCAGAGAGGCCGTGCGTCCTTTTCTGTGCGCGGAAATACGGATTTCACCACTGGTGGACCGTATCCGTTCCATGCACCATCCGAAAACAATTACTATCGACCACCTGAACAACATTTTGAGACTCCCAATAATGATTTCACAGCTTTATCTATTCATATAACTAACATTGAGCAGGGACAACATGCAATAAACGACACCTTGTACCAGCACGAGCAGTGGCAACACCAGGTTGACAACAGATTCCACCAGCAGGAACAATGGCAGCACCGTGCAGATCAGCAGTTCGAGCAATTACATCAGGGGCAACATCAGATGCAGAGCGGGTTAGAATATCTGATACAGCAGTTGGGATACCCGCCGCCACTTCCACCACAAAGCGAAAGTACGGTGACATCCAAATTTTGGGGAGAGCCCCGCAAGGTGAGCACCTCTCACCTTTGTATATATTCTATCAGTTATTTTTTGTAGTTATTCGGGTATTTCTTTTAGTCTTTAATTATGTTATTTTTATTCAGTTTAGCTGTAGGGTAAGTAGAACTTAAAGTTTTCTTTAGCTCATTCTAAAATAAATAAATAAATAAATAAATAATGAATAAATGATGATGAATGAAGTGATTAATTACCTGCAATTACTTAGTATTTAAATTTAAAATTCTCCTGTGAATTATATGAAGCTTATCTACCCTGATAATTTATTCTGAAACCCGATATCTGTGGGTAGCATAAGACTTTTAATTAAATCAAAGTAATTGACGGATATGATATAAAAAGGTTTGAGCTGCTGTTTATTTCATTCTGAGTAATATCTAAACTCCAGACACTTTCAAATTTAAAGCAATTTAATAATTTGCTCTGCTAATATGGTTTAAGTAGACTATTCTGTTATGCATTCATGACTGAATCCACATGCATAAAAAGGGTTTTGCTCTATGTATAAATTCTCTTTTAAAAGTCTAAAAGAGAGTGTGGGCTATAAAATTAAAAGATGCCATACCAAAGAAGTATGAGCCTAAAAAGATGCCCTATCAAAAGGGTATGTGCCAAAATAAAAAGAAAGGGAGTAAAACAAGGGGTGCAAAGACACCCGTCTGAGAGAAAAAAAATGGATACAAAAAGTATCCACTGGGGAGATAGCCCACACTTCTCAGGAAGACAGAAAAGAGAGAATATTGCATAAGGGTCTAAAAATATAATTTTATCACTAGCACATTCAGTCATAATGTATAGCTTAGTAGTCCACTGCAATCTTGTTAGTAGATTCTCATTATTTTCAAAATAATAATATATACATACTTAAAAGGAAGAGAAAAACTCTAGAGTAATGCATGAGCAAAGAATAAAATAAATAGTGCTTGCTTGATTATTCTATCTTTCAATCACCCAAGATTTAATTAAAGTTTGAGAAGCCTCACGGTTGAAAGGAATAAAAATAAGATTGAAAGGTAGACTAATGTAATTTAATCTGGAGAAGAATTTTAAATTCATTGCTTAAGTATTTATTGGGAATTATACATATGAAACCCTGGAATTTTATTTCAAGTCAACTTTGCTAAGGGACTAGCAAAGACTTAGCTTGGGGGTATTGTCGATTGTCATTAAGTACACATTTTATACCGTCAACTATCACTTGGAAAGAACCAATAATAGAAACATAGGGGTTATTACTGATAAATTCCACGAGTTTTAGTGAATTGTCTATTTTCCAGAGAATTATTCAGAAAAGCTTAAAAGAGGGATTAAAGTGCATATTTTCCACAAAACTTAACCGCGACGGAAAACATCGCCATCCGGACCGGAAAGGATCTAGAAGACACCCGGCAAATGGGACCCGCAGACACACCAGTGGGGCCGGCCCGCCCCACCAAGGCGCCGCCCCCCGACCCCTGAGGCTAGGGTTTGGCCTCCCCCTTCTGAAGCTTCCTCCACCGCCTCTCACGATGCATCTTGGCCCTTGGTTAAGTCGGTTTAATCCTGCGGCGCGCGTTCATCCCACCGGGCTATAAATAAAGAGGCAGACCCCCTTCAGAAGAGAACCAATTCATTCCTCCTGCTTCATTTGTCAAGAGTAGATAGAAGTTAGGGTTTCCAGAGATTAGAAGTAGAGCTCTAGTTCTTCAAGTTCTTAGTTTAGGCGTCTAGCAAGGTTCAAGTAGAGTTGGGCGCTACGCTCGGGATTCCGTGACTGTCGTTAGAGATTGGTAATTTTATCTTGTATCTTATTATAACTTTGCTCTACTTTATTATATTACTATTTATTCAGTTCTTAGTTTATTCTAGTTGCATATTTGATATAGTTGTGATTGATGATGATTATTGTTGTATGACCGTAAAACGCCTTCGATTCAAGACTCGAGTGAGTTAGGTGGTATGTATTATGTAGACGTGTTGTCTAGATATATTGTGTACCTATGGAGGCACCCTGATGTGCCGAGACGTGTGGTAGTACGCGCAGGTGACAACTGCGTTGGTTCCTCTGTAGTCCACCCCCCGTACGTAGGACTAGCAGAGCACGGTCGCGAAGGAGGTGACCCTTGTGTCTTAAAATCCTCATTAGTTGATGCTCCTTATGATGTTTTCTCGAGTTGATTATACTATAGATGAGAATGTGTAATATGGCGTAGGCTATAGACTTTATATTTAGTAATTACATAGGTTTCCTTTTACTCTAGCTGGATCGCGAGATTATTTTACTACTTTAGTGAGTCTCTATATTCTATCTCTGGAATACCATTTACCTCATTTACTCAGTTATCATTTATCATATTGTTGACTATTTATTGCTAAAGCATTAATGTAGTTGGCTATGATAGGTCTGCACATTTATGTTCTTCTTAGTCCTTATAAATTGCTTACTCTAAATGAATAGAAGTGTTTCTTTATCCTTTTGGCATAAAATAAATAAACGGTACTCGGAATACTTTCCGGGTGAAATGCTACAATGGGAGGATTATCTGTGGCGCTTGCGGATATAGTCTATAAGAGTCATTGCGTGTTGATTATTTTGATCCTTGGTTTTTGGCATTATGTTAGGGATGACAACTTAACGCGAAGTGATGTTAAAATTACCAACAAGCATTTCTGGCGCCGTTGCCGGGGACGGGCAATTTTATTCATTAGGATAATTTATAAGGATTTATTGATTTGCCAGGAATATATATTTTTAGAATTTCATATAAGGAATCTTATAGGAAAAAAATAAAATATTAAACTCTAATATAAATGGGAACATATCTAGTGCAAATTAACTTCCCGTGAAAAACTGTGTGCAAATCATAGTAAAAAGTCATCTAAATTCACCAAAAATTCACACATGTAAATGATATGATGATACACGGTCTTGCAAAATATCTTATCGAAACTTCGGTTTTTGTTTATGAGATATAAAAATAACAAATTTCAAGCTAGAAAACAAATCCAAATGATTTGGTGGAAATTTGTTATTTCTATATCTCACAAACGAAATCGAGTTTTAACAAGATATTTTGCAAGACAGTGTATCATCATATCATATACATATGTAAATTTTTTGGTGAATTTAGATGACTTTTTTATCGTGGTTTGCACAGATTTTCACGGGAAGTTAGTTTGCACTAGATGCGTTCCCAATATAAATACCTATAAATAATTCATAGCCTTTTGCTTTAGCAGACTTACCCGTGTTTTATTTAGCTATTTTATAGGGTAAGTGCAGGATTGGTTGTGGTACTTTAACTCTTATCAGGAACAACCATAGGAAGAAGGGTCTTACATTATTTTGAGAAGCAATGGTGAGAAAACTCTACGTGAATTCTCTACGCCCAAGCACCGAGAACTCGCGTTGGTCCAACATTCAACCTTGAAGAACATGACTATGAGATCAAGCCAAGCCTCATCAAAATGGTGCAAGCTATCATATTTAGCGGAAAGAAGGATGAAGATGCAATTGCCCATCTGCAGAATTTTCTGGAGATGGGTAACAACATTGACATTCAGAGCATTCCTCAAGATGTCATGCTACTTCATTTGTTTCCTTTCTCATTAGAAGGAAAGGCGAAGCAGTGGTTTTATCAGAGTAAAGATCAAGTCAAGACATGTGAATAATGTTCAAAAGCTTTCCTAGAGAAGTTTTTCCCAATAAGTCTAACCAATATCCTACGAGGAAAGATTTTAGAATTTCGTCAGCAGAAAGGTGAACCTATTCCAGGAGCCTAGGAGCGTTTTCAAGAATACATATCAAACCGCCCACATCATGGAATGGAAAAGTGGTTGCTCATGCAAATATTTTATCACGGACTAACCCAAAGGTCATGTGAGCAATTGGATGCCACCGCTGAAGGATCATTTATGTCACTCACCTCCGAAAGAGCCAAGGTATTATGGCAAAGATAGCAAGAGAATCGAGTTGGACTTATAACACTCGAGACATGCCATAAGAGTGAAGAAGTTCCGCAGGAGTTATGCGCATTGTCAAACAAGATGGATGTACTTTTGAACTGGTTAGAGCAAAGGGATAATTACAAGAGAGATCATCAAGCCATTCAAGATGCATTCAATTTTCAGAAAAATTGTTGTAATAGAACCGCCAAATTTATAAAAGCATAAGTGCAAAAACCACTCGCCACGCAAGTAATTAGCACACTTAAGCCCTTATAAACCCGGTACTCGAAAATCTTGAAGGATTTTAAACCAAACATCATCAACCAAGATCGTACAAATTTAGCGTCACCATCCACACGTTACAACATTTCACAAATAGTTCGATAACATCGAGTGCGGAAATTAAAGTTATTACAAACCAAGTCTCGAATTTAAATAGCGAAAGCAAAGTAGTTTTAAAAGCTCAACCCACACATACACTTAAAGTTTAATACGGTGCCACCGATGATCAATCCACAAAAGCAAGTGGGGAGAATAGTAAGAACGACCATGCCCTTTGGTACTTTAATCCACTTTGATATAAGCGTGTCTCACAATACCCGTGGTAGGTATGGCCATCTGCACAAACAACAAGCGGGACAAACCCTAAGTACGAGAAGGTACTCAGCTAGACTTACCCGTCTGACTTAAAATAAAGACTCCAAGGAGTATGACAGGCTTTATCGGGAGATAGCTCGACTCATTTGTGGAAAAGCAGTGGTAACCATTTTATAGTGACAGCTCAGCTTAACCATTCCTATTTATGCTAGGTGAGCACCTACAGTATGCATTATTATAGTATATTAATCATGATTAAGCAATCAAGTAGTAACCATAATCATAACAGCTTAATTCATCATCATTGACCACATTCCATAATTATTACTACGATGGCGTAGCTCAAGTCAAGTGTTCACTGTCCAAGAACGACGGCGATTCGAATCGATTACTACTGAGCTCAGGGGGTATTTCTCACACAAACCACGCTCACGCGCGAAGTGAGCTAGAGGTCACCGTGGCACATATTCGGGAAGAAACACGGTTTCGACCGGAACCACCGTACCCAGGGGCCGCCCGACTACCTTAGCCAGCCATGCTGGACCTCGGACTTACTCTTCGCGCCCTGTGGTCCCCCATCCATCTCCAAATACGGTGCGAACGGATCAAGAGCCGGCCTGAATAGTGTTAGGCTTCACGGTCGGAACGACTTATCTGGCAAGCTAAGTGTGAGGCATGCATCATCTTCGGGTTTGACTCCAACATCTCATCCTTTACGTAGTTCACCTAGCGTACCTAGATGGGATGCAAGATGTAAGTGCATGAATAAGAAGAATGCCAAAAAAAAGATGCAGCCCTCAAGCATGCAAGACAACATCAAGCCACACTAGAAGATAAAAGCAATTAGAGAGCAAACTAGTCATAATCATGTCAAACATTGGTATAACTAGCATGTCAAACATAACACCCATATATAAGATCTCAGGTGTAGTAAGTTAACTAACAACAAAGACATAAGCCACTCTAATCAACATACAAAGTAAACAACTAGAACTAGAATCTATCAATTTCTGGACATACACGCAGTAGCTGAGTAAATAAATCATATCTGAGTTCTACAACTTCAAATGAATTGCAACAAGATAATCTGGAAAGCTTATAAAATTGCCTACAATTCATCTTTAATCATCAAAGTATGATTCATAAGTTTAACAGGTTGAAATCACACATATACAGAATCAGGTCCTGACAAGACAGAAAGCAACCAAAACTGTTATCTAAACTTGCATAGCTGTAATTTCTAAACCACAAGGCCAAATGCCACCAAATTTTAACAGCAGCTAGATACTTGAATTATCTACAACTTTTGTATTCACAAGTTTTCTAGAAAACATCATTTACAAGGTATAATTATCAGAGTCCTACCAACTGTCCAGAAAACATCCAAAATGAATAATAGAGCAAATAATATTTCACTCATGTTTAAAATATCAAATTGGACACAAGCAATGTTACCAACAGTTGACATATATTGAATAAACACCAGAAAATATGATGACCACTTCTAAATAAATTATTTTCATACTCTTTTCTATTTATTTATATAAATAGGTGGAATAAGAAGCATATATGGAACACATATCAAAAGTATACAGTAAATTCTAATAAAATTACAGTAGCTTACATACACTCCCAATAGACTATTTCTCAAATTTTATAGCAATCTCTATGAAAAAGACAAATTCTAATTGCTATTAAGCATGTGAGAGGAACTTAAATCTAAAACATCATATTTTCCAGAAACACTTGGCCATGTTAGGCATCTATAAGTCACAACAACATCATAGAAAGGCAGTGGAACCATATTTTCTATTTTTACATTTTTATTTGAATTATTAATCAATTAAATCTGATTCCTAGGCATCAAGCAAGATAAATCAATAACTCAATCAAACTGCATTCAATGAATCTCAAATTTTTGTCACAGTACATATACAATATCAGTAGCCTACCATTAAAATTTCACATCATTTGGAGCACTGCCACTTCAGATATGAATTTCCCAAACTTAAACCCTAGATAGCAAAAGATCTTATTTTACCAGAAAAACTTTCCACTAAAACCTACAATATTATTATACCACTGGATAGATATACTCACAAGGATTCCAAAAAGTTCTCATTTGCTATTTTACTATTTTTCTATGATTTACTATGAATTAAAGAAGTTTCAACCATTTTCTAGAAAAAGAAAAAGAAAAACCATATGAGACAAACAACTTGCATCAGGACCCCTGGACTTTTACCAAATCAAATAAGGCTAGATCTGAAATTTTCTCTCTCTGCATCTAAGCATCAGGAACCCTGATAAAAGTTTCTAATTCGTTTTCTTCCCTTCTTCTTCTTCCTTCGAACAGAACGGAGCAGAGGCGGCTCGGCATGGCCGGGTCGGGCTTCCAGCGGCCGGAAGGCGGAGGAGAAACGGTGGGGCGGCCGCGCAGAGGTGAACCTTGCCCGCAGAAGGTCTCAGCTCGGCGGGGATGGCTCGATGCTTCCCCGGCCACGCATGCCGGCAAGTATGCCAAGGCGGCGGCTCAAGTTAGCCTCTCCAAATGACAACGCCCGCTTGAAGAGGCGGCGCGGGGCGCTTGAGCACTAGCGTGGGCGAAGGTGTTGGCGGTGGTGCACGGCCGTAAGGCGCTCGGCAGTGGAGGAGCGATGACGGTGACAGAGCTCGCTGAACCGTTATGGCGGGCGCTCGGCTGGGAACAGCCGAAGCGAGGGAGAGAGCGGAGGAAGAGGCAAGGGAGGGCGAGAGAATGAGCAGAGGGCAGGGAGGAGCTCGACCGGGGCGTCTACATTGAGCAGGAGGCGCAGGGCACGCGTCCAGCGAGGTGGGGGCGCTGCCTCCTGCATGGAGGCCGCGTGGTCACCATGCGTCGCCGCTGAGGCATTCCACCGAACAAGATGTGGGCGCCGTAGTGGGCTTATTGGGCCCCCATTTTGGGCCTGCTCGGTTCTAAAAATGGAGATGAGCCAAGAACAAAAGTTGTAGACCTCTGCACTCTCTACATCTTTCATTAAGAGCCCAAGGTCATTAGGTCAATGGATTAATGGGTAATTAGGACTCATTTTGACAGTGTCAGCATAAAGGTTAGGGCTAAGCTTCGACTCGTTCAATCCTTAAATTGACAGTCCAAACTCGCCCCAATTGGGTCCAACCTTTGGCATGCTCTTCTCCAAAGAAGTATCTTCAACTTCTATTTTGGGTCCAACTTAAATTGCTACATGAAATTTGGAGAACGCGAGACGTCGACGTCGTAGACATCGATTTCAGACTTAGAATAAATTCTAAGTGCTGAAACTACATCAGATTCAATTTTCGAGCTCTTGGTTGACATGCTTCCAAGGTGAATCATGACTTGGTCCTTAAATAAAGTTTGTTGTATAAGACTTAAGCTCCAACTTTCATTCAAGGTCCATCCCTAGAATGTGACCAGAACCTGTACTTTTATATTGGTCAACTCAGCAACTTGATAAAGCTTTAAACTAAAGTTTTAGCCTCATTTGAGCACTTTCTTGACATTTGCTCAACACAAACCCTTCATGACTTTTGTTTGTAAATCCAATTAGAGTACTTTGGGCAATATGGCTAGGCTTGATTGACACTCCATGTACTCATGCACTTGATAAAGCCTTTTAAGCGAGGATATAACTGCTCATTTCATATGAATTCTTGATTCCAATCTTCACCAAACTTCTCCAATGATCAAGGTAGATGGAGATGGGTATGAGCTAGAGGTTAGGATCATCACTTGTTATATCTTGATAAAGTCCAAACTCGCTGCTTAGCTCGTGACTAACATCTGGGGTGTTACAGCCCTCCCCCTTAAAGGAATCTCGTCCCGAGATTCAGGACGAAAGGCATAAGGGAAGAGAAGCATATCACTTGCTCACAATTAGAGCGAAAGCATATAGATGCTCAAACCCTATCTAGGCGATAAGCACAATAGTTGTATTGAGGGCCCAACAATGAAGCACCAAAAATGGTAGCTCTATTTATCAACCTCATCCAACATGTGGTTATGCTTATCGTACTCAAAGGAGGAGAGCGAGTTTTAGCAATAGGATAACTTTCTGATCTTTCATGGTGCTAGGAAGTTAACTCTTGTCTGAAGAATTTCCTTCATTGACTTCCATAAAGTATTGTTACTTTAGGAGAAATCCAAGACAACATAGCATATCGTTCTTGATAGATGAAGATCATTTGGTTCATAAATTGATTACTCACAAGTATCTGCTTTGATAGGAGAATGTAGCATAGGCCATACAAACTTGCACTAGATCACAAATCTCCAGAAGGATAGTTAATGCAGTGGTCCTACGTTAGTTCACGAAGTTTGAAAAGCAGTCCTCTACCAAAATGGCTTGAGTACAACCTTCCAAGAATCATTAGATCAAGGACAGGATAACATTCTCTGAGGTGATGGAAAAACCGGCTAACCAAAAGACAAGGTCTATGATTTTGGTGACGGCTCATCACATAGATACCAATCGATGGAAAGCTACATAAGATTCCATGTGTGCAATTCTCTTTCTCCGATAGCAGCACTGTCTCATTTAGGTCTATTGAGTGAGTAGTGAACACAATAGCTGACTCTATTAGCTTCAACGTTCTCGACGATCCTTCATTATAACAGTTAATGTCGTTGAATCAGATGCAACCTCTTGGGTAAAAACGCAAAGAAGGTACCAAAGGACAAGTTAGCATTGGAACTCATAGCTAAAGACAGATGACAGCGAGGTTTGGAGAACAACAAGGATTGTAAGCATTCACCAAACTAGAGAAATAGTTCGCTATCAAGCAAATTGGGTACAAATTGTACTTCACAAAGACAGGTTGCACAAAGAGGGTTGATTGACTTGCACCACACCATAACTGGTTTGAATGAATTACTTTTGACATTGAGGCATCGTCTGTTAGGATCAAGCAACACTCAAAACATAATTCTATTTATGTTGTCAAACACTTCTCAAATGGTCTTTGATTGCACTCATGGCGCCTACGATCGGGACACCTTGACTACTTGAGGATAAGGGACCGGGTACTGAATACTCTTCACGTTGATAAAGTATCTTCTTCCATTTGTGTGATTGTCCAAGATAGAGCTGACGCGTTTACTGCAAGGTTTGAAAGTGAGACTGACCTAAGCATTGCTAGCTAGTTTATAGATTCCTTTGTCTAACATCGTTCTATGAGACATAGCCTTCATAGCTACCAAAGAGTCATTACCTAGTTGGAGATTTATCCTTCCTTTAGATAACTAATAAGTTGTCTCTCAACACTAAAGAGCTCTAAGGCTTCGGCTTCTACACAAGAACTCGTAGTTGATTCCAACACCGACAATCACCATCAAAGTCAGCAGAAAAGGGGTCACAGCATGAAAGGGTTGATTTTAACGGCATGTGTAGCCTTCAAGTGACTCCAGGAAATTACCAGGAAGGAATCGGGATCGGGTGACATGTAAAGAAACATGCATATCCAAAGGTCTTTGGCTGTCCAATAACTGATCCAACTTTAAATATTGTGTGTCCTTATATCTATCAGTTGGTATCAACTATGCAGGAGAGGGTTGTCGTTGCTTCTAGAGAGAGTCAACAAAGGTCTTTTATCTATCATCTCTTGCCATCTGTTAATGTTTTATGTCAGTGACTTATTCTTTAAAGGTCATCCTCTTCGCAGCTTCAGAAGGAAGTGTTACACCACCAAGCTTGATGAGGGCCTTAGGATAAAATAGAGGGATAACCAAGGAAAAGCTCAAAATGGGACAACTTATCGGTGTGGTTCCGTAATAGATCACGACTAAAACCATGATACCCACGCGTCTTTGAAAGCAAAGCATAACCGTATGGTTGCAATCCATAGGTTGCCCTCGGTTTCATTGTGGCACCGTTAGTTCTTGATCATAACCTCATTACTAAGCCTACAACCAACGAGAAATCTCATGGAGCACAATTGGGTTATGGATATATGGATCTTCCGAGAAGTTACGAGAAGATAACCAAGGGAAAGATCACAAGGATATATCTCAATGTATAATTTTTGCAATGGATTATGACTAGCAACCTCGATACCAAGGCGTGTCGAGCAGCACAACCTTGTGTGTGCACCCACGGGGAGGCTCTCGGTATCATCACGGCACCATAGAATGCTAATCGTAACACCACTACTGAACTTATACCCAAAGGAAAATTTCAATGGCACAAATTTGATCATAAGAACAAGCATCAATCAGAGGAGGGATAGCAAGCAAGAGTAGTCACAAGATTTGGAGTCAACAAGGGTGTGATTCGAGGGTCAAAACACAACACCAGAGAACATGGATTAACTGCCGAAGACAATTGAACATGAGATTCTTTCTTTATTTTCACGCACACCTTGCGTCCACCAAGGAACTATTAAGTAAGTGATTAACATGAAACTCGGTCATGGTAAGTAAAATCATGAGATCAAGATTGATAAGCATCCCGAGAATTAGAAATGTTGGAGATGAATGGAACAAACTCCAAGGGCAAAGCCGATATAACGAAGAATGTTGGGCATATAAAGATCTTGGAGCATCGAGATGAATTGATACGGTAACTACATGATTTTCAAGCGAAAGATTTCAAGATCAAACAATGAGGGATTAACATCGCACCAGATCATCAAAACAATAGGCACTAAGAGGTCCAACTTAGATTTTGTTATGGTCTCTACAACTAGCAAAAGCAACCAAGGTCAAGGACTGGCCTTTAGCAAGATATTAACAGGGTTGGTTGATCACGCAAGGGTCTTCATCAAAGGGTGCAAGGCATTTACACTATACACAAACATACAAAGGCCAAAGAACAAAGTCTATAAGTTTAGACTTCTAAGGTAGAGAACCTAATTGGAGACAACAACCATGATTATCATGACGGGAGCGTTGTTCTAGGATGAGCTATTCGACACTTGTATGCTCACCGAGGACAAACGAGGTGGCACTATTGCACTACCTAGACAACAAGTATACACACGCACAACTTTAAAACAAGCACTTGAGAAAACTGAAATAAGGGCGCTTAAGCAACTATTATAAGCACAAAGCTCACACAAAACAAGCATTTAACTACAAAGAACACAACTCAACATTCGGATCACTCACAAGTTACTTATTATAGAATAAGGGTGAGAGGAGCATAGTTATGTAGAAAGCAACAACTATGATAATGCATGTTTCGTCCTATTCGTCCTCACAGAATTGCCAACCTGAGGTGGCAATCACGTTCTATGTCGGTGGCATAACACGCACTCTCGATATATAACTAGCTGTCATGTATATTTAATCAACGCATTTAGGGTTAGTGTACCTGTAGAAAATCTACTTCAGCCCAACCCCACAGTATGAATATAATGCATTGCGGAAAAGTAAAGATTAAATACTCACACATATGTGCATTCCTAAATACACGTACATGTAGTACAACTACCCGATCCTCGTCCTCATGACAAAGATCGTCTCTCAAGACGGCACAACCCATAATTAAACACCTTGGTAAATGCATGGTTTGGACATGTAAGTACTTCTGGCATCACACTAGCACTTCCCTAGACCGTCCGTTGGATGATCATGCTCTCACAACTCACACTTACCGAGGCGTAGAGGCTTTTGAACCATACATTACCATTCAAGCGAATGGCACCCATACAATTACCTTGCTGCATGGGCAACAGTAAAAACAAAATATGATGCAAGCCCCCAAGTCAGTACTTAAATAGCCACCTAGTGTCCTTAATTGGGCATAAAAGATATGATCACTGACACACTCTTAATTTGTAAATAAGATTTTCTTGAAAGACTTATAGATCTATAAGTTAAAAATTCAGTTTTGAAACCAAATTCTTTTGTTTTAAATACACATGTGAACAGTAATCGCTAAACCTTGATCTGATACCAGCTGTAACAGAACCGCCCAATTTATAAAAGTATAAGTGCAAAAACTACTCGCCATGCAAGTAATTAGCACACTTAAGCCCTTATAAACCCGGTACTCCGGAAATCTCGAAGGATTTCAAACCAAACATCATCAACCAAGATCGTACAAGTTTAGCGTCACCATCACACGTTACAACATTTCACAAATAGTTCGCTAACTTCAGAGTGCGGAAATTAAAGTTATTACAAACTAAGTCTCGAATTTAAATAGCGAAAGCAAAATAGTTTTAAAAGCTCAACCCACACATACACTTAAAGTTTAATACGGTGCCAGCTGATGATCAATCCACAAAAGCAAGTGGGGAGAATAGTAAGAACGACCATGCCCTTTGGTACTTTAATCCACTTTGGATATAAGCACGTCTCACAATACCCGTGGTAGGTATGGCCATCTGCACAAACAACAAGCGGGA
This sequence comes from Chrysopogon serrulatus, assembly GCA_015844335.1. Taxonomy (NCBI): domain Eukaryota; kingdom Viridiplantae; phylum Streptophyta; class Magnoliopsida; order Poales; family Poaceae; genus Chrysopogon; species Chrysopogon serrulatus. The sequence continues at coordinate 16,512 of JADLZL010008273.1, read as the reverse complement.
CAAACCCTGAGTACGAGAAGGTACTCAGCTAGACTTACCCGTCTGACTTAAAATAAAGACTCCAAAGAGTAAGACAGGCTTTATCGGGAGATAGCTCGACTCATTTGCGGAAAAGCAGTGGTAACCATTTTATAGTGACAGCTCAGCTTAATCATTTCTATTTATGCTAGGTGAGCACCTACACTATGTATTATTATAGTATATTAATCATGATTAAGCAATCAAGTAGTAACCATAATCATAACAGCTTAACTCATCATCATTAACCACATTCCATAATCATTACTACGATGGCGTAGCTCAAGTCAAGTGTTCACTGTCCAGGAATGATGGCGATTCGAATCGATTAGTACTGAGCTCAGGGGGTATTCCTCACACAAACCATGCTCACGCGCGAAGTGAGCTACAGGTCACCGTGGCACTTATTCGGGAAGAAATGCGGTTTCGACCGGAACCACCGTATCCAGGGGCCGCCCGACTGCCTTAGCCAGCCATGCTGGACCTCGGACTTACTCTTCGCGCCCCCGTGGTCCCCCATCCATCTCCAATACGGTGTGAACGGATCGAGAGCCGGCCTAAATAGTGTTAGGCTTCACGGTCGGAACGACTTATCCGGCTAGCTAAGTGTGAGGCATGCGTTCAATATGACTCGAGGGACGCGCAACGGCACGGTCCTTAATCGACACAGACGGAATCACTATGGTCCGAAACCCCATAAGACTCCGCCCGGTCTCCATTTATCACGGTATAATCAATATCCAGATGATATCAACATAAAGCTTTCTTTCAATCATAAGCAACCACCTATGCTCGCGGATGACAGGAAATCACCCGACTTCTACCGTCTAAGCAAGCTAAGCAATAAAACTCGCCCTAGACTAGTAGGGTAATCAAGGCAGGATAAATCAAGGGTAAATAAGGATATAATGCAGCAACGGTTGCACACAACTTCTATACTTAATGCACCAATCATAAAGCATAATTAGAATGTTAGAAAGCATAGGTAAGGAAATGCTCCGGGGCTTGCCTGGAAGATGACCCAAAGTCAGTCAAGTTAGCTTGCACCATCTTCGGGTTTGACTCCAACATCTCATCCTTTACGTAGTTCATCTAGCGTACCTAGATGAGATGCAAGATGCAAGTGCATGAATAAGAAGAATGCCAAAAAAAGATGCAGCCCTCAAGCATGCAAGACAACATCAAGCCACACTAGAAGATAAAAGCAATTAGAGAGCAAACTAGTCATAATCATGTCAAACATTGGTATAACTAGCATGTCAAACATGACACCAATATATAAGATCTCAGGTGTAGTAAGTTAACTAACAACAAAGACATGAGCCACTCTAATCAACACACAAAGTAAACAACCAGAACCAGAACCTATCAATTTCTGGACATACACGCAGTAGCTGAGTAAATAAATCATATCTGGAGTTCTACAACTTCAAATGAATTGCAACAAGATAATCTGGAAATCTTATAAAATTGTCTACAATTCATCTTTAATCATTAAAGTATGATTCACAAGTTTAACAGGTAGAAATCACACATATACAGAATCAGGTCCTGACAAGACAGAGAGCAACCAAAACTGTTCTCCAAACTTGCATAGCTGTAATTTCTAAACCACAAGGCTAAATGCCACCAAATTCTAACAGCAGCTAGATACATGAATTATCTACAACTTTTGTATTCACAAGTTTTCTAGAAAACATCATTTTCAAGGTACAATCATCAGAGTCCTACCAACTGTCCAGAAAACATCCAAAATGAATAATAGAGCAAATAATATTTCACTCATGTTTAAAATATCAAATTGGACACAAGCAATGTTACCAACAGTTGACATATATTGAATAAACATCAGAAAACATGATGACCACTTCTAAATAAATTATTTTTATACCCTTTTCCATTTATTTATATAAATAGGTGGAATAAGAAGCATATATGGAACACATATCAAAAGTGTACAGTAAATTCTAATAAAATTACAGTAGCTTACATACACTCCCAATAGACTATTTCTCAAATTTCATAGCAATCTCTATGAAAAAGACAAATGTTAATTGCTATTAAGCATGTGAGATGAACTTAAATCTAAAACTTCACATTTCCAGAAACACTTGGTCATGTTAGGCATCTATAAGTCACAACAACATCATAGAAAGGCAGTGGAACCATATTTTCTATTTTTACATTTTTATTTGAATTATTAATCAATTAAATCCGATTCCTAGGCATCAAGCAAGATAAATCAATAACTCAATCAAACTGCATTCAATGAATCTCAAATTTTTGTCACAGTATACACAATATCAGTAGCCTACCATTAAAATTTCACATCATTTGGAGCACTACCACTTCAGATATGAATTTCCCAAACCTAAACCCTAGATAGCAAAAGATCTTATTTTACCAGAAAAACTTTCCACTAAAACCTACAGTATTATTATACCACTGGATAGATATACTCACAAGGATTCTAAAAAGTCTCATTTGCTATTTTACGATTTTTCTGTGATTTACTACGAATTAAAGAAGTTTCAACCATTTTCTAGAAAAAGAAAAAGAAAACCATATGAGACAAACAACTTGCATCAGGACCCCTAGACTTTTACCAAATCAAATAAGACTAGATCTAAAATTTTCTCTCTCTGGCAACTAAGCATCGGGAACCCCGATAAAAGTTTCTAATTCGTTTCTTCCCTTCTTCTTCTTCCTTCGAACGTAACGGAGCGAGGCGGCTCGGCATGGCTGGGTCGGGCTTCCAAATGCCGGCCGGCGGAGGAGAAACGGTGGGGCGGCCGCGCAGAGGTGAACCTCGCCCGCAGAAGGTCTCAGCTCGGCGGGGGATGGCTCGATGCTGCCTGGCCACGCATGCTGGCAGTATGCCAAGGCGGCGGCCCGTTGCAGCAGCTCTCCGGCGACAACGCCAGTTGAAGAGGCGGCGCGGGCGCTTGAGAACTAGCGTGGCGAAGGTGTTGGCGGTGGTGCATGGCTGTAAGGCGCTTCGGCGATGGAGGAGCGACGATGGTGACAGAGCTCATTGATCCGGCTATGGCGGGCGCTGCTGGAACAAATGGAAGCGAGGGAGAGAGCGGAGGAAGAGGCAAGGGAGGGCGAGAGAATGAGCAGAGGGCAGGGAGTAGCTCGGCCAGGGCGTCTACATTGAGCAGGAGGCGCAGGGCACGCGTCCAGCAAGGTGGGGGCGCTGCCCCTGCATGGAGGCCGCGTGGTCACCACGCATTGCCGCTGAGGCATTCCACCGAACAAGATGTGGGCGCCGTAGTGGGCTTGTTGGGCCCCCATTTTGGGCCTGCTCGGTTCCAAAAATGGAGATGAGCCAAGAACAAAAGTTGTAGATCTCTGCACTCTCTACATCTTTCATTAAGAGCCCAAGGTCATTAGGTCAACGGATTAATGGGTAATTAGGACTCATTTTGACAATTAATCGGCATAAAGGGTAGGGCTAAGCTTCGACTGCTTCAATCCTTAAATTGACAAATCCAAACTCGCCCCAATTAGGTCCAACCTTTGGCATGCTCTTCTCCAAAGAAGTATCTTCAACTTCTATTTTGGGTCCAACTCAAATTGCTACACAAAATTTAGAGAACGCGAGACGTCGACGTTGTAGACATCGATTTCAGACTTAGAATAAATTCTAAGTGCTGAAACTACATCAGATTCAATCTTCGAGCTCTTGGTTGACATGCTTCCGGGGTGAATCATGACTTGGTCCTTAAATAAAGTTTGTTGTATAAGACTTAAGCTCCAACTTTCATTTAAGGTCCATCCCTAGAATGTGACCAGAACCTATACTTTTATATTGGTCAACTCAGCAACTTGATAAAGCTTTAAACTAAAGTTTTAGCCTCATTTGAGCACTTTCTTGACATTTGCTCAACACAAACCCTTCATGACTTCTGTTTGTAAATCCAATTAGAGGACTTTGGGCAATATGGCTAGGCTTGATTGACACTCCATGTACTCATGCACTTGATAAAGCCTTTTAAGCGAGGATATTACTCCTCATTTCATGTGAATTCTTGATTCCAATCTTCACCAAACTTCTCCAATGATCAAGGTAGATGGACATGGGTATGAGCTAGAGGTTAGGATCATCACTTGTTATATCTTGATTAAGTCCAATCTCGCTACTTAGCTCGTGACTAACACCTGGGGTGTTACAAATGTGGAGATTATTTAGGAGTTGAATTCCCTCCAGAAGATATTAGTGCAGTCATCAAGAAGCAAGGATGGAGTCAACCTCAGGCAACAAATCAAGGTAAGTACCAAGGTAATTATAATTCTTCAAATCAAAGACAACCACCCTTGAGAGAATTAATATTAGAACAAGCTAGAATTAATGAGAGCATTTATAAGAAGCTTGCTTTTAATGATAAAGTAATAGAAGGAATTAATTTAAAATCAGATAATTTCTCTTTAGCGCTTAAAGATTAGATAACATTCAATAAAAAGATAGAATCACAAATTACACACATCTAGCTTCTACTCATGCTGCCACCAACCATGAACAGGCAAAAGGAATATCAACAAGAGGAGGTAAGTCTACACGTGATCCACCTTATCCAAAAGGGGCACGTAGACCCCCACATTTAGTGCAGGTAGAAGAAGAAGCTGAGAAGGATAACAGAGAAGAAGAAGCCGAAACACCTTCACCACCAGTTGAACCACAAGAACAAGAATTAACACAAGACTTTCATGATACTACTATCTTACCGTTCCCACGAAGAAGGAGAAGCGTTAAAATACACGACCAATTCAGTAAGTTTGTAGAGGTAATTCAGAAATTATATGTCAATATTCCGTTATTAGATTCCATACAGGTACCTACATACGCAAAATATCTTCAAACCAACCTCAACCACAAGGGACCACTACCCTCTACCGAAGTCGTCAAGCTAACGGAAGAGCGTAGTGAGGCAATTCTGAATTCTTCTCCTGTCAAGAAGAAGGATCCAGGATGCCCTACAATCGATTGTTCAATAGGCAACCAGATGTTCGAGAATGCCCTATGTGACCTTGGAGCAAGCGTCAGTGTCATGCCCAAGACAGGTCTTCGACAAGCTCAACCATTCCACGCTCACGCCAACTTTAATGTGCCTACAACTAGTGACCAATCAGTCCGCTATCCTGCAGAATTGCAGAAAAAATATTCGATAAAAATCCACAACTTTTTCATCCCCTCAGAGATTTTGTAGTACTTGATATGCAGGAAGAGAGGACGATACCTCTTATCCTCGGGCGACCATTCCTAAACACTGCAAATGCAACCACCAACGTCGGAGCTGGAGAAATCATATTCACCATCAATGGGCAAGAAGAGCGTTTCGCATTCAAGCCAAGACCCGAACAATGCTAAACTCTGAAGTATCGTGAAGAACAAGATGTAGCAACCTCTCCGACAGCGGAGATCAATCATGAAGAATAATTCAACTGGAAAAGTCCGTGTCGGTGGACTTAAAACCCTGAACCTTCACCGGGAGGTAACTAGGTATTTATCAGTAATTCTCGCATTGAATATTATATTTATTTTCCTATTGCATTATTAAAAAGAGATAAAAATAAGCATGTCATAAATAAAACCTAAGCCCCATGTAATTACAACTAACGGAGCGTAAAACCCCCGTCAGTGAAATTTACTGTGGTGACAGAAAATTATAAAAAGACCATCATTAGAATTCTAATTTTTCGTAGCTTCATAAAAGTAATTTGGTTTTTCGTTCTTGTGTCATTATACGGTATAAATACGGGAGACATATGGGACCCACACACATCACCTCACATCACATCTCACCCACCAATTATTCACTACACTCCACTCATTCAAATTATCACACTCACATGCATGTACCCTCCCCAATCTTTCCTGCCACCGAAAGCAGCACCTAGGGACTAGCATTTGGATCACTCACATACCAATGTTGACACCAGGGAAATGAGAGCACCGGTAGGCAGCAGGTAGGGCCGGCCGGCCCCACCACCACGCCGGCCGGCGCCCCTCTTCCTCTCCTCTGCCTCCCACTTCTCTTACTCACTCACTACTTCATCTGCATACCAGAGAGCCCAGTTCCTCCTCATTTCTAAACTTGACACTACAATCTCTCAAATCCACCATTAATTAGCAAGGAAAAGAAAAGAGAGAGGAAGCAGCGTGGAAGTTCATCAATAGGAATCCCTCTCTCCCTTCTCTTTGATTTGCTAATCCTAATCCTTTTTAAGTTTTCATGTTCTTGTTTGTTCTTGCCGTGTTCCTCGGAAGGGCACTCTCTTTCGAAGCACCCGGCCAATCATCATCTCAAGTGCCTTCGTTTTTCAGCTCCGGAATGGACGTCGATCCCCCATCATCTTTCGAGTATGACAACCCGTCATCCTCTTTCCAACAGGAAGAGAGGTATGAGTTAACAAACATTAACCAAATTTTATTACCACTTAGGTCGCAAACTGAAATATTCAATGTGGTTAAGCTAAAAGAATTTACACATACTCCAATGTTTGATGACACTTTGCTCCATGAAACCGGAATGGATTCCGAGTTTGAGCTCATATTTAGAAATGTTGGATGGGAAGATGCATGGCAAGTCACTGAGCAGGGTAGCAAATTACTCGCTATAGAATTTATTAGCACCCTAGACTTTGATGATGATAATGTTAGATTTAGAATGTTCAACAAACCTTTCACCCTCTCATGGAAAACTCTCAGTATAGCACTAGGATTTTTAAATTAGTGTGTAGTTAATATAGCGGAAGTTCTCCAAGATTTTAACAAAGATGATTTTTAGGAGAGCATCACTTTGCAAAGAAACCGAAAAGAAAAACAGAAATATACCACCGAGGAAGTCTAGCACCCCACACTAAGATTCATGCTTAAATAGCTAGCTTTCACTTTCTTTCCTAGAAAGGAATTAAACACTATAAGACAGGATGAACTATATCTATTATATATCATGATTAAAAAGAGGAAAGCGTCACCTATGATGTTAAGTTATTGGAGAACTATTCCTTCCATGAGAAAATACAGTATTTCTTTCACTTCCTGGATCACACATTTAGCTACAGGGCTAGATTTGCTAACACATACTACACTCACTTTTATCTTTGATGCCCGTAGAATCATTGGCTATGACTTTTTCTTTCGTGTTCGCATGCTGAAACGTCGAAATAATAAAATAATCATGATTTATAAAAACTATCCAAATGAGTACGAGCTACCTGACAGAGAGTTAGGAATTTATTCTGTCAAGAATTTTATTTTTTTCATATAGTAGAGCTAATATTGGCAGGTGTCCGTCAGCACGCATCAGCAGGGCATCAAGGACCCATTACACTGGAGCTAACCCAACACCATCTGGGCCAGCTTATTTTTATTATACTAACTTTGATGATCCAGGAGCATCGCAAGAGCCACATCAGCCATGGTCCACCCATGCAGGATGGGGAGACCAGCCTACATATCAATAAGGAGAATCATCCGCAGCAACAAGGTGGGGTACATCCCCCACAGAGGAGCCAGATAATACAGAAAATGACTTTCAGAGAGGCCGTGCGTCCTTTTCTATGCGCGGAAATACGGATTTCACCACTGGTGGACCGTATCCGTTTCATGCACCATCCGAAAACAATTACTATCGACCACCTGAACAGCATTTTGAGACTCCCATTAATGATTTCCCAGCTTTATTTATTCATATCACTAACATTGAGCAGGGACAGCATGCGATGAACGACACCTTGCACCAGCACGAGCAGTGGCAACACCAGGTTGACAACAGATTCCACCAGCAGGAACAATGGCAGCACCGTGCAGATCAGCAGTTCGAGCAATTACATCAGGGGCAACATCAGACGCAGAGCGGGTTGAAATATCTAATATAGCAGTTGGGATACCCGCCGCCACCTCCACCACAGTACTGAGTACGGTGACATCCAGCTTGGGGGAGAGCCCCGCAAGGTGAGCACCTCTCACCTTTGTATATACTCTATCACTTATTTTCGGTAGTTATTCGAGTATTTCTTTTAGTCTTTAATTATGTTTTTTTTATTTAGTTTAGCTGTAGGGTAAGTAGAACTTGAAGTTTTCTTTAGCTCATTCTAAAAAAATAAATAAATAAATAAAATAAATAAATAATGAATAAATGATTATCAATGAAGTGATTAATTACCCCACAATTACTTAGTATTTGAATTTAAAATTCTCCTGTGAATTATATGAAGTTTATCTACCCTGATAATTTATTCTGAAACCTGATATCTGTGGGTAGCATAAAACTTTTAATTAAATCAAAGTAATTGACGGATATGATATAAAAAGGTTTGAGCTGCTGTTTATTTCATTCTGAGTAATATCTAAACTCCAGGCACTTTCAAATTTAAAGCAATTTAATAATTTGCTCTGCTAATATGGTTTAAGTAGACTATTCTGTTATGCATTCATGACTGAATCCATATGCACAAAAAGGGTTTTGCTCTAGGTATAAATTCTCTCTTAAAAGTCTAAAAGAGAATGTGAGCTATAAAATTAAAAGATGCCATACCAAAGAAGTATGAGCCTAAAAGATACCATATCAAAAGGGTATGTGCCAAAATAAAAGAAAGAGAGTAAAACAAGGGGTGCAAAGACACCCGTCTGAGAGAAAAAAATGGGTACAAAAAGTATCCACGGGGAGATAGCCCACACTTCTCAGGAAGACAGAAAAGAGAGAATATTGCATAAAGGTCTGAAAATATAATTTTTTATATCACTAGCACATTCAGTCATAATGTATAGCTTAGTAGTCCACTGCAATCTTGTTAGTAGATTCTCATTGTTTTCGAAATAATAATATAAACATACTTAAAAGGAAGAGAAAAACTCTGGAGTAATGCATGAGCAAAGAATGAAATAAATAGTGCTTGCTTGATTATTCTATCTTTCAATCACTCAAGATTTAATTAAAGTTTGAGAAGCCTCACGGTTGAAAGGAATAAGAATAAGATTGAAAGGTAGACTAATGTAATTTAATCCGAAGAAGAATTTTAAATTCATTGCTTAAGTATTTGTTGGGAATTATACATATAAAACCCTAAAATTTTATTTCAAGTCAACTTTGCTAAAGGACTAGCAAAGACTTAGCTTTGGGGGTATTGTTGACGGTCATTAAGTACATATTTTATACCGTCAACTATCACTTGGAAAGAACCAATAATAGAAACATAGGGGTTATTACTGATAAATTCCACGAGTTTTGGTGAATTATCTATTTTCCATGGAATTATTCAGAAAAGCTTAAAAGAGGGATTAGAGTGCATATTTTCCACAAAACTTAACCGCGACGAAAAACATCGCTATCTGGACCGGGAAGGATCTAGAAGACACCCGAAGCAGTGGGACCCGCAGCAGACACCAGGTGGGGCCGGCCGGCCCCACCAAGGCGCCGCCCGGCCCCCTGAGGCTAGGGTTTGGCCTTCCCTTCTGGAAGCTTCCTCCACCGCCTCTCACGGTGCATCTTGGCCCTTGGTTAAGTCGGTTTGATCCTGCGGCGCGCGTTCATCCCACCGGGCTATAAATAAAGAGGCAGAACCCCTTTAGAAGAGAACCAATTCATTCCTCCTGCTTTATTTATCAAGAGTAGACATAAGTTAGGGTTTCCAGAGATTAGAAGTAGAGCTCTAGTTCTTCAAGTTCTTAGTTTAGGTGTCTAGCAAGGTTCAAGTAGAGTTGGGCGCTACGCTCGGGATTCCAGATCTGTTCGTCTGGAGATTGGTAATTTTATCTTGTATCTCATTATGACTTTGCTCTACTTTATTATATTACTATTTATTCAGTTCTTAGTTTATTCTAGTTGCATATTTGATATAGTTGTGATTGATGATGATTATTGTCGTATGACCGTAAAGCGCCTGATTCAGTACTCGAGTGAGTTAGGTGGTATGCATTATGTAGACGTGGTGTCTAGATATATTTGTGTACCTACGGAGGCACCCCGATGTGCTTGGGGCGTGTGGTAGTCCGCGCAGGTGACAAATTGCGTTGGTTCCTCCTGTAGTCCACCCCGTGCGTAGGACTAGCGAGCACGGTCACGAAGGAGGTGACCCTTGTGTCTTAAAATCCTCATTAGTTGATGCTCCTTATGATGTTTTCTGAGTTGGTTATACTATAGATGAGAATGTGTAATATGACGTAGACTATAGACTTTATATTTAGTAATTACATAGGTTTCCTTTACTCTAGCTGGATCACGAGATTATTTTACTACTTTAGTGAGTCTCTATATTCTATCTTTGAAATACCATTTACCTCATTTATTCAGTTATCATTTATCATATTATTGACTATTTATTGCTAAAGCATTAGTGTAGTTGGCTATGATAGGTCTGCATATTTATATTCTTCTTAGTCCTTATAAATTGCTTACTCCAAATGAATAGAAGTGTTTCTTTATCCTTTTGGCATAAAATAAATAAACGATACTCGAATACTTCCCCGGTGAAATGCTACAATGGGAGGATTATCTGTGCGCTTATGATATATTCTATAAGAGTAATTGTGTGTAGATTATTTTTGATCCTTGGTTTTTAGCATCATGTTAGAGATGACAACTTAACGCGAAGTGATGTTAAAATTACCAACATACTCCACTCAATTGGTCCGAACCTAGAGAAAGATGGTTCTTCGGGGTAGACTTAGTCAAAGAAACTGAAAACAAAGTGAAATAGATTAAAGATAATTTAAGAAAAGCTCAGTCCAGACAGAAAAGTTATGCTGATAAACGCCGAAGGCCATTAGTATTTGCAGTTGGAGACTAAGTATATTTGAAGGTGTCACCGAGCAAAGGGATTGATCATTTTGGGGTTAAAGGTAAACTAGCACCTCGATACATCGGTCCATTTCAAATTATTGAACAATATGGGAAGGTAGCGTATCGTTTGGACCTACCTGAGCAGTTGTCCCTTGTTCACAATGTGTTCCATGTGTCCCAACTGAAAAAGTGTTTGCGAGTACCAGACAAAACAGTTGACATTGAAGGTATCCGCATTGAACCTGATCTGACGTGTGCCGAGTATCCAGTCAGAATTCTTGATCAGAAAGATCGGGTCACACGCAGGCACACAAGAAGGTTTTATAAAATCCAGTGGGATCAACACTCTGAGGATGAAGCAACCTGGGAGTCTGAGGAATTCTTGAATAAGCATTTTCCGGAGTTTCTTCCTTCTTTCTCCTAAGCCACGGTTCATTTCTAAGAATCGTGACTTTCCGAAAATATGAGACTTGTAATATGAACCCTTCTACCTCCCTTATGAAACCATGTAAGATGTGTTTGCTTGACACATTTTCTTTTCCATTACTTAGCCCTAAGCTTTGAATCTCGAGACGAGATTCCTTTTAAGGGGAATATAATGTAACACCTCTGGTGTTACGTTAACCTAAACCTACCATATCATTATCATCATTGCATGAGCATTCATGACTAGAAAACCCTAATGTGAATAACTAAAATGAGTTTATAATTCTAGGGTTGGTTGCGCTCTTTTATATCATATGTGTATGTGCATGCCATTCAAACTTCACTTACATGTTTAACTTTGTTTATAAAAACAACCAACTAAAACCAATTTTGATGTTTGTAAGTGTTTGACTAACCCTAACTCACACCTCAAAACATGTTTTACAAGTCAATTATACAAAAGAAAGAACTCAAGTTGAATTTGAAATTCAAACTCCAACCCTAGCTAGAAATGGCTGTGTTGGAATTTTTATTTCACTTTCAATTTCTGGGAGCTAACCATAATTAATTTTGTAAATAAAAGTTGCCAAACTTTGGCACCATTTCAAAGTATGAACTTTGCACTTTGAAAGTATGCCATTGGTTGGGTTTGAAAAGTACCACAATATCATTAATTTTTGCCCAAAAGTCCAATTTGAAATTCCTTTTCAAAAGCTTGAAATTCAAAGTGTTTTTTGGCCCCTTTCTCAATTTCGTCTCAAAATATTCAAAATTTGGGAAAGCTTCAAAAATACAGATTGTACATCTCTTTGAGCTCTACAAGTTTGGTATATAAAGTTTTTCAAGTTTTTGAATAAAATTTAAACTAATTTCAAAAGTTTAGTAAATTAAAAATGTCCCCTTTTGATTTTTAAACTCCAATTTAAAAAATTATTCAGTTTCATGAAAAACTCTCTTAATAAAAAGTTGTAGATCTTGAGAAATAGAACAACTTTTATTTTTGAAGATTTTCATCTTTTACTCAAAAATTAGAAGTAATTTTGAAATCCTTAAAGTTAGGGTTTTGCCCTCTTTTTGAATTTGAAATGCAAGTTCAAAATTTATTTAGAATCTGACTGAACTTCCTTAATGAAAGTTGTAGAGCAATAAATTTTGTGCAATCTGTATTTTGGAAGATTTTCAACTTGTATTCAAATTTTGGGAGTAATTTGAAAAGGGAGAGAGTGAGCTGGCATCGCTACAGTGATGCAAGGGGGGGGCACCTCACCCTTGCCCATGCCGGCCGGTCGACCGCCGTCGCCGTGGCCGTTCCGGCGTGTTCCCAGCCTTTGCGCGTCGCCAACCAGCTAGTCGTCGTCGCGAAGACCCTGTCCACCTGTCTAGCTTGTCCTCGTCCTATAAAAGCCAGTGACGGCCGAGAGCAACTCCTTTTTCTCCACCTTGCTCACCGCCGGCCGCCACCCTTGAGTTGCCAAATTCACGTTCCACACTCCACTGTCACCACCAATAACTTGCACATAGCTCTGCCTTTCCCTTGCGCACCGATCGAGCCACTCCTCGCTCCCTAACATCGCCGGAGTAGCTCGGGCGACGTCGTCACCTACCTTTCCGGCCACCCACCGCCGCCGTAAGCTTTTCACCGCAGCCAGGGCCACCCCGAGCGTCTCAAGCTCAACCAATTGCATCTCCAACTCCGCCTAGCTTCACTAATCACCGTCGGCTCTTCTTTTTCCACAGTGCATCACCGGACGCGTCGGAATGCCGACGAGCTCCCGGTTTACACCGCCGCAGCCGACTGCCGCCGCCGTCAACCACCTTCCGCCTATCTCCAAGCTCGTTGCACCCTTGTTTTGAAGTCATGGTGAGCCCCTGAATCTCGTAGGGGTGTTGGTTGCGCTAGAATCGTCGCTGTTTAACCGGAACGTCGTTGCGCCACCGCGTGCCGTGTGGTCACGCCGCCGCGGTCGTCGGTGTAGTTCCTCCGGTCACCGATTGCCCTTGTTAAGTAGCTTGTTGTGCTCGTCGTAGTGTGGGGAAGGACGTGGTGGAGTTTGCATCGCCTTTTTTCTTAGCCGTCAGTGCGGAACGCCGTCGACCGCCGACGCCGCTCGGTCTAGACAGAGGAAAGGGAGGGAAGAAGAAAGAGCTGACAGGCGGGGTCGGCCTGTCAGCGAGAGAGAAGAGGGGGCAGTGCGCCGCGCGCGTGCGTGGCCGCACAGTGAGCCCAGGAGAAAAGTGAAATGTTTTTCTTTTTTCTTTTTGATTTTCTGGTGTTGTATTTCATCTTTTTATAATAATTTATTTTGGGCAGATAAAAATGCAAAAAAAATATATGTGTGATCCTTGTGCTATGATCTACACAGGAAAATACTAACTTGGGATTTTCAGTAACTTTTAATTACAATGTAAATTGCTCTTTTAATTAATAAATGCCACTTCCATGATTTTTAATAAATAAAATATAAGTCCAAAAATCATGAAATTTGTTTTGTGTGCTAATTAGATGATAATGATCTTAATTATGAAGTTTGGTCATAATTTGACTAATTTTTGTATTATGCTTAATTAATACCTTAATTAATTAATGTTAATTAATTAATCCCTTGATTAATTAGGGTTTGATTAATCTCCAATTAGCAAGTTAATTAGTGGCTTTCAACAACTGTAAAAAATAGTTAATAAATTAGTAATTAACCTTAATCACTATTAGGGTTGCTTGATTTTGGGATTGAGTGATGACCCTAGGTCATTAACCCTAATGACCTTCGGCATTTTATGTTGACTGCGTATCGTTAGTCCGTCGTCGTCGACGCTAGTTATACTTCCGTAGTACAACCTTACCGTGAAGGAAAGTTGTACTCAAGATGGACTAGTTATCGTTGCATCATTATCGCATATCTTTTATTACTGCATTGTAATCATGCATCTCAATCGTGTAGTTGTACCGTCCGAGAAGAGAGTTGATCCAACTCCTATTTCTGAAGAAGGTGTTCAGCGTGAAGAGGTTGGATCTGATCTCGGTGATTGGGTAACTGAGCCTCACTTCATCGAGCCCCAAGGCAAGCCCCGGATGCATTCAAACCCTGCCTTAAATTTTGAAAGCCTTTTATGATTTTACGTGGATGATATGATGCATTAAGTATAGGAGTTGTGTGATATCCTATTTGATGCATTTACCGTACCTTGTGATACTATCCTAGATACCTGTTTTGATTTCAAAAATGTTTAGTACATGCTTAGTCCTGCTACTAGCATAGACTTTTGTGAAATGTTTTAAAAGTTGATAACAATATCATCTCTGAGAAAGTATTCAAAACTTGATGTTGCTTGTCGCTTATCCTTCACCTTGGCCGGGTCAAGGGTACGCACAAGAACATGATGAGTAAATCGAGACGCCGGTGGAGTGACTTGCATCAGGATGGGCTAGTGCCCTGGTGTATTGTCGTCCACTTGTGTCGGTTAAGGACCGTTCGTTGTGGTGATCCTGTGGTCAAGAGGGTTATTGGATAGTACTAGTCGCATGCTAATGGCGGTAAGCTCCCTTGTATGATCCATACGAGAACGGACAGCCGGGACGGAAAGTAGCGTGTACCCATACTACGAGCGCACCGTCGACGTACAGACGGCGTAGGGAGGTGGTGTACTGTACTCTCGTGGCTAGGACCCGTTCTGGTCTGGAGAAATCCAAGTGTGAGTTGATGTATGTAAGATGTTCGGTCCTGCATACATCGTGTGGCTAGGAAGCCCCAGCTGGGTATATAAAGTGATTCGAATCGTCGTTGCTCCACGATATGAGAGACTTGACCAAGCGTCAGCATCGTAGTAATGATGAAAGTTATTGAGACTGGAAAGTTTTGAAATTGTTACATGGCTGATAAGTGTTTGTTATAGAGTAGGATAATCAAAATGAAAAGTAAGGATCAACTCTAGTCGCTTTTGGCAAATGTGTCTTTTGATCTTGCTAAAGCCTCACCTTGATTCCTATTAGCTAGCATTCCTGAGTCTTCTCCCTAATTTTTAGTCGGGTAAGTCTTGCGGAGTACTTTTGGTACTCAGGGTTTGTTAAATCCATTCATGTGAACCGTGTGTGAGCAAGTATGCTTCTACTGACTCTTCTTTGCATGACGGTTATCGAGGAAAGATCTCGATGGGGAATAGGTTGTGTGGCCCTTGGGCGGGGCACTTCAAGGGTGGTTTGTAATAAAGTTATATAATGATACTTTCGCTGTTTTGTAATAATGATACTCTGGTTTGTATAAGTTTTACAAAAGGTTTATAAATTAAGTTATTGTAAGTCTTCCGCTACTCTGGTATTTTGTATGAAAACTGTTGTAATACTGTGATGTCTCTGTAAGTATCGATCCTGAGGAATCGTGGTTTATCGAGGATCCACCCGACGGAACATTCTAAGTTATGTGGTGTACAAGCATAGCCGTCAAAGGTCTTAGGGACAATGTCAGGTGCTTGTGGGCCATATAATTTAGAAGGTTCTGCCACAACTAGCCACAGAATGATGATATCTTACCACTGAAATTATGTTCCTATTTCTGGAAAAAAAAGTTAATTATGAATTATCTGATGGCTAAACTACAGATTATCTACATAGTTTTGATTGTTGCAAATACCAGTACAAGAACCATTTGCACAGGAAGTGCATCCTTTGGGAACACATAATCTGCTGTCTGAATACATGTTTGAATGGGTGTGTCTACACCTCTCTTTTTTTTCCCTTTGAAATGCTTGTTTGAATGGGTTTATCTGCATCAGTGAGAAAGTTAGTGTCCTGAGAATTCAGGTTAAGGAACCAAGGTTTTTTATCGCCATGGAGTGAATAAATTTGCGATCTGAAAAACTATTGTTGCCAACCAGGCAAAGTATTGTTTGTATCTAGGCAAATAATGTATAGTGTTTCAGTTTAACAAAAAAAATATTACTAGGCACTGTGTAGTTTTCAGTTGGGGAAATTTACTGTTTTCAGTCAAGGAAAATGCATATCCTGATGCAAGACATTTGTAAAAGCCCAAAACTATGAAACATCAAACTGAATGTTAAAGACCTGCTACATATAACTAAATGGCTAAACTGCAGATTATCTAATGGCTAAACTGAACAATTATTTGATGGCAAAACTGAAAAAAACAAGCATCTTCATTGAAATTGCTCTAAATCACCTTTTTTTAAAGTCAAAATCGCATAAAAAAAAAAGGCTCTAAATCACCTTTTTGGATGAGAGTCGTTGCTGCAATATTTAGAAGAAAGAAGTCCATTTTACTCTCTGTGT